>VZSZ01002193.1:82012-158514 GCA_013398815.1 Ibidorhyncha struthersii
CGCTGGTGCTGGCGGGACCGGTGCTGGCGGGGCCGCGGCGGAAGGGTCCCGCTTGTCTGAGGAGGCTGCTCCGGCGGGAAGCGGGAGGCGCGACGTGGAGCTGGGGGGGGCCTGGTGCCCGCCGTGGGGCCGGCGGGAGCGAGGTAGCCGGGTCGCCGCTGTGGGGGGCGGCGGGGGCGGCCGGTTCCAGGCTCCGCTCCCGCCACTGGAGGGCTGTCAGCCCGCGGCGGGGTGGGGGGAGCATCTGTGGAGACTCCAGCATGGAAGGACTGGTTTATTTTTGGAAAAGCTGGGGTCCGTGTTCTGGTTTGCAAAACCACGATATAGCGGGTTTTTTGGTGTTTTGTTTGTTGGGGGTTTTTTTTTTGCTTCTCACCTTGTGTTTGCTCCATATTTATGTGGGTGTTTTTTTTCAGTCGCGTGCTCTGTTCGTATTTTGAAGCATAATTGTGAACCTCTGTTCAAAAAAGCTTAAGAAGAAAATATCCTCCTGATGGTGTGGTGTTTCTTTCCTTTGAAGGTTGTGGTTTTTTTAACATGTAAAAGTCTTTTCGTGGTTCAAAATCTGAAATATAACTGGTAGTAGAGACAAGAAAAACTTTTTTAGCTCAGAGTGACAATGTTTATTAATGTTAATTAAACATTAATTAATCTTACGATCCCATGCAGGTGCTTAGAAAAAGCCTTCAAAGGGGGGTTGCACTTTCAACAGGGTCCTTTTTGGTTTATGAAGCTCAGAAGCTGATTTCTGGTTTTGCTGAGGTTCACGCAAGCTTCAAAGGTAATATATTCAAATTTTGAACTATGTAGATTATTCTAATGTGAAACTTATTTTTTTTAGTACCAGAATTATATAGGGGAAATAGTGTAATGCTTTTGATTTTCTCTATTAAGACTGCACAGAGTGTGTTTCCATGATGGGATGCTTTTAAATTGGTTCATGGTAGCCTTGTAGCAGTTTAACGAGTGATTCTTTAAAGCGTCACTGAAAGCAGATCTAGTAGCTCATCCAGTCTAGGATATAACACGTGCAGAATGTGTATGATACCTAACTTGTTGCCCAACATTTAAATAACTCTTATTGAGAAAGATGGTTCAGTTAGGAACGCAGACCAAACGTTAATCAATTTATAGAAATCTTAGTTCAGATTTTCCATATGAACACAGTGTGATTCCCATTTAATCTAGTCAAGCAACACTGAGATTGCATTTGAATTAAAGTTGAGAAATGTCTTGTATTTTTGTAAGACCGAAAAGGGGGAAGAAAAGCCTTGCTTTACCTACCAGAAAACAATAGTGATAAAATGTCCTTTTCAAGATCCAAGTAAAGATAGTCTTACTACTGGAAGAAAAGTAGTATTATCTTTAAAGGGGATATTGTTGCAGCCTTTAACCTTGTCTATCAAGTTGTTAAGTAAGGGGTTTTGAGAGTAAGCCTGCCTGAATAGAGAATGAGCTGAAATGTATGCTTACTGTGTAGATAAGATAGTAGTTAGTTCAGATAACCTGTTTCTCTGTGTCTCACAGAGAGGAACACCTTAGATATTTAGGTTTATAGAAATAAAAATTCAAACAATAGACTTTTAAACAGATAAGGAACTGTTTTATTCACTGTAGTAGAAGAGCTTCAGTGAATAAATTTGATAGCTACTCATTATAAAAATAAGAAAATTACTCATGAAAAACATAAATAACTACTTAGTTGCCTCTGGTCTGTTTTAGTGCTCTCATTTGAATCTGGCATTTACATTGCCAAGAAAAGCAAAATTAGTGGGCTTTCTATGCAAGGCAAGTAGTAGATACGGTGAAAATAAGAGTAAAAAGGAAATATCTGAAAGACACTCTTAAAGAAATAGAAGTCTAATAATTTACGTAAAACACCTGGTGGGAAGCGTGCTCAGAAGTTTGAGTTCTGAGCATTTAGTCATTAGATATGTTAGTAGTGTTTAGGTAGTCTCAACAAGCAAACACTAAAGATAATATTGAAGATGTACCATGAAGCTAATCTCGGACACTAAAATCCAAAGTCCGCGTAGACCGTTATCTCATCTTATCTTTGAAACAGTTGACAGAAGGCGTTTAGAGATAGCAGGGTTAAAAATTATCCAGAATGCTCTCCTGATCTTCAGCGATTTATATTCTGGGGTATTTTTAAGCTGAAGAGGAGGCTTTTGTATTTAATAGCCTTCAATGTTTTTTTCTTCTATAAGTAAAACTGTGATGCTGTGAAACATGACTACCATATTTAGTAGATAACTTGAAAAAAGAAAGTTTATAAACATGATTAATTTTTACAAAGGGGAGGTAGAGCTTATGTTTTGACTTAAATGTTTGATCATGGACCCAGGAGTAATACCAAAGAGACAATAAGCATAGCTGAAAGTTCTGTAAGAAATTAGACGAGGCTTTTGACTTAAAAGGCAATTTTTTTTCATGTCTTAGTAGTGGCAGAAGAGTTAACTTAGAGTTTGTTCTTCTCCTGTACCATTATATACTTTAGTAGCATTAACTACCTGCTTCCCTTTGGGTATTTTTCCTCCTAATCCCCTCTGTTCTCATGCTAGAATCTTGTATTGTATGGTGTTTGGTATTTTCATTTCTGGAATGCTGTTTTATGTACTATATACATATTATATTTATTTATATATTATTATATTCAACCAGTTATGAAAACAGTATTTCCCCTATATCTGTAGTGTTTTGAAGTATTTTCTAGAAAAAGAATTAAAGTATCGTAAGAACAATGGGTACTTAGTTCATAAATTGAAACTCTAGAAAGCCAATTTTGGTTGTCAAAATTAGTTTTGCTTTTAGTATCTTGAACACATAGAGGTTTCAGTAGGTGAACTATATTTTTTTGGAGTTGTGTTTGTGTAAATCTTAAGCACTTCAGTCAGAAAAAGTTTAAGCAATGTTTCATTTTGGGTTGTTGAGTAAGATAAAGGGACCCACTCAATCTGCAGTCATATTCTGGCAAAACTATGGAACCACATTGAGAATGAAAAATTTTTTTTTTTTCTTTTCATTTTTACTATTGGATTTACATTCTGTACATACACTAATGAAAGGGGTTTGTTACTCAGATCTCTACTGCACGTACCTTTCTGGTCATATTTTTCGTACTGGGTTTTTTTTTCCTGCCATTTTCACAAAGAAGAAGAAAAATTGCTTCTAGTAGTCTGATGCATTGAGAAAGATAGTTTTGCATGTTAAATCCATTGAGCATCCAAAGCACTGTTACTGAAAGCTGTTTTGTAGTTTCATGAGAGAGGTGTGTATTCGGCACTATTTCTCTTCCTAGTTGTTCATTGTAAATGTAGCTTATCCAAACCTGTTGTGCGTGTAAGTTGTTTGGAAAGATGGCCTAAAGAGGAACTATGTCATTTGTTCTTTATGTTTCGGCTAGGTTGTCTTGCTCTAAAATGTTTTGTTTATGCTATAATGTCCTAATTACATGTAATTTGTTCTTCTGTTTCCACAATTTCAATTCCTTCTTAAGTGGAAGAAGTTATAGAGCAAGCAGACTACCTGTATGGGAGTGGAGAAACTGAAAAGCTGTATCGGTTGCTGATTCAGCATAAAAATAGGTACTTGATTGCATTGAGACGTTACTGTGACTTCATCTCTGTGCTCTTCTGTATCAGATTGTCAACTAATGTTCTCATTGTGGTATGCTGGAGAACCTTGCTTTTGTCCTTAAGTAAGCAGGAAAGGAGGACTCTTGGGTCTTTTTCCTCCTGATGGAAAAATGAATGAAGAAGGGACTGGTAGCTGTAGAAGATGAGGGTTAACACTCAAGTTTTTCAGTCCTGCAAAGGAGGGTTTTGTTCTTGTTTGTTTTGTTACTGTAATTTGTCTACGCATTCCTAAATGATCAAAGTACCTAGAATTCAAGTATTGAATTTTTTTAGGAGTTGCTGTTTCATTTCTTTTTCATTGCTGACCAGCTGTTCTTTCTGTTTTCATTTCTCTCACGTTAGGATTTGAGTCTGAACCAAAAAAGCTCCTTACTCATGTAGTTATTTCTTAACTGCACAAAACATTATTGATAAGCGAACTGGGACAAGCTGTTTAAGGAAAAAGCAGAAAAGGCATTGCAAACCGAAGAGTGTGTTCCTTTGGAGGAGACAAGGCATCTCACTCTGAGAACATTTCTGGAGGAAATCAACTGTTCAGTTGTTTTCAGTAGTTTTCAGTTAGTTGTTGTTTTTTTTTCTCTTGTTCTTGCCAGGGGTGCAAGTATAAAGCCTGGGAAGTTAAATGAAGGTCCTGGAAGGGACGCCGTGTCATACCTGCTACTAGGCATATAACAATACTAATTATTCTGTGAGGAGCAGCAGTATTATTCCAGGAGGAATAGTACTATTCCTAGTAGGAATACTACTCCTAGTAGGAGCAGTAGTATTCCAGTAGCAGTACTTAACATTTTTGTGACTTGGCTGAAAAATGAGTCTGTATTACTGTGTTCATTAGAGCAGGACTGCTGTGCTGTGAGCAGTGCCTCAGTTTTACTCCAGATAAGAAAACTGGCTTTTCTTGATACTCCGAGTTTAGCAGTAACTCGTGTAAGCTTTTTAACATTTTTGGTTTCTGGTAGTTTTGACTTCAGTATTCCTGTTGGAGGAGGAGGGGAAGTTTTATAGTCAGATAGCCAGAACCTCTGAAAGACTTTCTAAAATTAAATTTAATATTAAAGTCTCTATTAAAATAGTAAGCCCAAATTAAAATGGTAGTTAGCTAAAAGTATAGTGAAGTGCAAGCAGTGTTTCAAAACAATATGTTAACAAAATAATAAAACTTAAAATCCCTTATTTTTGGCTATAACATACCATAGACCATTTGATACAGTGATATAAATAAATATATAAATGTACAGCTTTATGTGGTGGTGGTAAGGCTAATCTATGCTCTTTCACTGTTGCTCTAGGAAGTATTTTATTGTTTAGGTACAATTATAGGGAAAAAGATGCATAATATTTTAAACATTCCTAGTAAACATTAATATCAAATCAGTGGAATGCTAGAAAAAATACCATCTAGCTATGAACCAAGTAGTCCTCATTTTCCACCTGGTGTTTTGAGTGGTGCTGTTAGTTTTCTTAAATCTGCATCTTTTTTAAGAAACCAAAGTCCTTTCCTACAGATATGTTTGCTTCACAGACCAGAATGGCAGAACAAAAATATTGTCAGACAGTTGGAGGGCTTTCATTTGTTGTTTGTTACCTTGGGATTGTATATAGCATAGAATGACAGATGATATGCTGTTGTCGTATCACCTACTTGAGATACATACTGAAAGACTGGTTTAAGACCTTTGCTTGCTTTGTTTCCATTATTGCTTTAAAACATTACTGTTTCTGTTCATAACTAGTGATGATGCGGAGTTGTTATGGCGGCTGGCGCGGGCATCACGAGATCTAGCTCAGCTTAGTAGTACTTCTGCAGAGGAGAAAAGACAACTGGCGTATGAAGCCCTTGAGTATGCAAAAAAGGCACTTGAAAAAAATGAATCAAATTTTGCAGCGCACAAGGTGAGCCAAGCAAAATAACTGAAATCTTGTTCTTTGATTTCTGTCACTAGGAACTGGAACAAATGTCATTGTGCTGTTTCAGCAAACTTCAGCTAATTTAACTTTTCAGTTGAGAATGAGTGCGACTTCTAATTCTCTCTAACTTTTTTGGAAGATCAGAGCTCAGACTTTAGCAGCTAAATTTCCTCTATGCAGAAAACAGGAACTGGTTAAATGTGTGCAGGACCATGGAAAGAAGTGACTGATTAGGCTGGTAACAGCCGATGTAGTCAGCTCATCCTTCTCTGATACAGCCTTAAAAATGTTATACATGCCGCCCCACACTCAGCATGCTGTTTCTGGGTACAACTGTAGCTCTGTAGAGTTTAGCTGGAAATACTTCAGGCTCTGGCTTCATTCTGTTCTTTATTTTTATTTTTTTCTGTGCTGCTTCTCTCGCAGGCAGAGAGGTAACAAAGTATAGTCACTTCTGTTGGCATCCCTGATAAGAAGAGAGCATTGATTCCCTTATGTGTGCAGACCAGCAGGTTGCTCTGATGCTGCCTGATCTGTTTATAAATACTTCTTGCTTGTTGTTGTTAGTGGTGATGGAAGCTGTTCTGTTTGTTGGTTTGTTTGTTTTTTTAAATTTACTAATAATAGCTATATCATTTTATTAAATGTTTTGGTTTTGTTCTTCGAATTACAGTGGTATGGAATTTGCCTCAGTGATGTTGGAGATTTTGAAGGAATCAAGACTAAAATTGGAAATGCCTTTGTTATCAAAGAGCACTTCCAGGTAATGTGAACAGTTTTTTGCATATGACAGCATTAATGCATCCAGTTGATAAACTGTGTGACAGTTGTGAGCTATTTTTTGGCAAAATTTGCAAGTGTACTTCTCTTCAAATCTCCTGGTGACACTTTGGTTTTGGGGTTACTGTGACAGTGCTGAATGCCCCAGCAACAAGGAGTACAAATTATCTCCTGCAGTAAACAAAGTTCCTATAGAAGAGAGTCTTGAAATAGCTGAAGTGGTTTTGACACCTCTTAGGACTAGATAAAATGTAACTGTGCTGTTGAGAAATGGATGTGTGGCTGTCCTTTTAACTGTGAATTGTGTAGCAGTAAAGGACAAATACTGGAGAAAACAAAGGACTACTGATTTTCTGTCACCAGAGATTATATAAAAATCTGAACACACCAAGTCTCACGTCTTCAGTTTTTTGGAGGTGAGCCGATTTAGTTGTGCACTGAATAAATACCATATCGGCTTGAAATTCTACACATTCTTGATCTGGTTTAATTAACAATAGGATAACAAGTCTATTTTTTTTTAATGTATTTTAATCCAAATGTGGCAGAACAACTTTTTACATCTTGTGTTTTTTTTACCCCTCACTAGAGAGCCATTGAACTGAATCCAAAAGATGCTACAACAATTCATCTTATAGGCATTTGGTAAGTTTTCAAACAAAAGTTAGCACGTGGCAAAAAAAAAAAAAAGCCAGAATATAAAATGTCTTATATGAATTGCAGAAATGCTTGGAATGATTCAGTGGCTTGCAGTTAGTTGATGCAAATATGAAAATCTGTTGAACTGGTACAAGATGTCATGCCTTGAAAAAGTCTGGCTGTTAATTCTTACGCAGTTCAAAAAGATGACAAATATTTGCTCGTCCAAAGTATTTGTTTTACTGTATCGAACTATTAAAAACTCATTTTGCAGACCTAAGTATGTTTCCATAGAAGACATTAGAGATTGTGAGTACTACTCATTTTGTTCTACTGGTGTGAATCAAGACAAAACTCAACACTGAATTTACATTGAATTTCAGTGATGGCTGCAACTTAATACAATCTGTGTATAGTGAAAAACTATCAAAAGTGAGATGTGTTCCTAAAATACTTCCATTATTATCTGTCATGGTACTGTATTTTAAAAGTTATATTTAAGTGAGGGCAGCTTATAAATGCACGTGCATTGACAAAACCCTCTGAAATTGAATTTGCTGCTCAGTGAAATTGGTACAAGGAATTACTGTTACATAGCAGGTGAAGCAACTGGAAATAAAACTTTCCATACTAACCAGGGCATTCTGTGGAAGAGGTGTGATTGAAAGCAGTATCTTTTATGTGTTAGTGAGAGACTCCAGACAGCATTTCTCGTTATTTGTCTGAAAGAGACCAAAGCTGCTGCATTGTTTTACAGGAAATCTCTACTGTAAGATTGAGAGTTTGAAAATAAACACAGACAATGTATTTGTAGCTTATAAAAAAAATACTGAAAACCACAGCCACCTTCTCTATGTTTTTTTCTGGACTCTCGAGTATTAGAGTAAACTACAGTCTACTTTCCAGAGTTTTTTTTTATTAGTTTACAAACTTACTTCATTTTTTCAGCATCCACCACTCATTCCCACATGACCTAACCATGTCAACAGTCCACATTTTAAAACAGAAGCGTATGCTACCAACTGAATGAGCCTCAAGGTCAGTTTTGAGATAGGAAGCCTGTTCTGGGAAGTACTTAAGACATTGTTCCTAAGGAAAATTAGAAAAGATGATCAGAAATGTGAGATTATTACTGCTTTGGGCACTAAAATATCCCCATATTGTATATTTAAATGTACTCATTCTTGAATCCCAGAGCGACTCCATCTGAAACTGGAATTTGGTATTAGCCAATTCTTGAGTATTTTTCTAGTTTCCCTTTCTTTCTAGTCTATCCTGGATTGAACCTCTTTTACTGGCATTTCTCATAAGGTACATCTGATGGCAAAATTTCAGCTCAGACTATGTATTCCATGCCTTGCCCCCCTCTCCTCCAAACACTTTCATATTTGCATCTATTAATTTTTCAGTGCCTCTAGAGTGCTCTGTTTTACACAGTGAAGAATGTTTTTGTACTCATTGTGGGAGAGTAATAAAGTGAATAGTGTTATTTAATGTTTACACCTGGCAGTTCCACATACTTGAAATACTTAAATCCTTTCAGCATCTCCAAGATAGGTGACTGATTACCTTTGTTATTCAGTAGACAGGAAAACAGCATAGAATGGCCTAGCCTAGAACACAGTAGTTTGATTCTTGGGTTTATTTTCATTATAGATCAGAGTCTTTCAGGAACGTACTGCAGATCTGCTTTACATTAATAATTGAGAAAAACAAGGTAATGTTGAGGCAAGGCAATGACATTACTCAGCTGTGCCCTTTTTTGCAAATACGTTAGTACAGTATCAAATAATGTAAATCGTTAAAATCATTCAAGCTCAAAAGCTGTCTCATGGTTAATAACGGTCTCCAGTTTTGTCTAACGTAATAGCAATAAAAGACAGCAAAACTTTAGCAGAGCTATGCAGCAACTTCAGACACCTTGCTATTTTGTTGTACAGTTGTAAGAACTTGCTTATAGAACTTGCAGTGTGGCTGGAGTTGTTCTGACTCTTGGAAACAATAATTATGAAGTCCAAGATATGATATGAAGTCCAAGATATGATATGAAGTCCAAGATATGATATGAAGTCCAAGATATGATATGAAGTCCAAGATATGATATGAAGTCCAAGATATGATATGAAGACCAAGATATGCGAATGTTACTCAAAAATGAGAGAAAAATATAAAGGGTATAGACAAATGTTTCCTTTTGCTCCAGGTGTTACTCCTTTGCTGAAATGCCATGGTACCAAAGAAAAATAGCTGCAACGCTATTTGCCACACCACCAACCTCCACATTTCAAGAGGTACAATATGAAAATGTTTCACAGATTATTATTCCCCCTACAAAGCTGCTGATGATAATACTTTTACTAATTTTCCTGACAAAGCTGACCTCTGCTTATGGAATAATCATGGACTTGTGAGTTTACAACTGTCATTAATAAAATGAGAATATAACAGGAGAGTGAGGGATATCTAAAACCCTAAAAATCCTTTTTTCAGGTGTGGCACACAGGGAATAGTGGAAAATAATTTCATGTTGTTTGTGCAGCAGAAAATAACAAGCTATACGTAACTTAGTTTGTATTTACTCTTCTGATCTATTGCAGATAACTGTCTGTACTATTTCCAGTGCTGATGATTTATCTGGTGGTGTTATACTATGTACTTACTTGATGGGACTATTAGAATTTTCCCCTTTATGGTGTGGGGTTTTTCAGTTCAAAGTATTTTTGTTCATTTTTGCTATGAAAATTCCTGCTGTCATACACCAACATGCTGTCCAGATGTGTATCTTCTACGGTGACTTAACATAGTATGCATCTTATTTAAACACTTGTACATATATAGTAACTTGAAAATTAAATTGGTAATAGGAAAGTTTGCTGCAGCTGTTAAAATCTTTGTACCAACCAATGACTGTCCCACAATGTTTTATTCTTTTGAGGGGGAGGGGGGAGGCAGGGGCAGGAGTAGGAGTCACTCAAAAGTAATTGTGGAAGGCTGCTTGCTGTTACATGTAAAGCAATTTAAGCTCTGACTGAAAAAGAAAGAAAAGATTTTAATGGAATGTTAAGCTTGTAAGTTTTGCTGAAAATCACTCTCGGAAGAATACTGCAGAATCATGCCAGTCCCAGCAGCAAGATCTTTAGCCCTTAAAAGTGGCTGAAGAAGCAAACTTGTCCCAGAACCTGTAGTTGAGCCATACTGGCAAAACTTCTGCAGTTACAGTTTTAGTACAAAATCGATTTTGTAGATACATCCACTCTTCAAGTTCTCTGACAGTATTTTGCCTCCAGGTAGTAGTAACATCAGGAAGAGGTAGGAATGGACTGAAATTTCTGATGTGCCGGACAGGAAATTAGTTCAAAAATGTGTGTAGGTTTCATAAAGGTTTACTCTAATGTAAGAGGTTACTAACTGGTGCTCTGCAGGAATCAGTTCTCCCTGATAGTATTTCTCAACATTAATGGCCTGAATAGTAAGATTTGTTTCATCTATTAGATTTATACATGAGAACAGGCTGGGGGAAACGGAGCTATGCTACATGGTAGAAATAAAGTTCAGAATTATCTTAACAAGTTGAAGACTGGAAAAACACAATCCAATTTGCTAGGGACAAACATGAGATACTGTACTTATGGAGGAGTGGGAGGGGAAGAGTTGGATAAGTACTAGTTCTGTTGGGAAGATGTCAAATCTGATTGTATATTGAATGAGAACCATCAGTAGCATGCTGAATTAATAAAAATAAGGTCAAGGACAGAAAGTCCTCCTTCAGCTATGTTAAGCATGCATGTAAGGTTTTAGTTGACTACTGTGTTCTGTTTATTCTCAATTTTAAAGAAGACAACCTTATCTTTTGCAGGCTCTTCATTACTTCCACATGGCAGAGGAAGGTAATACTTCTAGCTTTTTCGGGACAGAATAATCTTTTATGAATGACGACTTGCAATAAACCTCTAGCTTTTGGTATTATCTTAATGGCGTATGGTCTCCTGATAAACGTATCAGCCTGTTGTGCTCGTTCATCAGAGATACTCAAAGTATGTTACACCCTTACTATCATTACTTAGACTGTAACATGAGGGTTTTCTGCAGAAAAAGTATTACAGTGGGATTTATACCTTCGTTAATGACGAATTACTCCTCTACAAGGCATTCAACTGGAATGCAGGGGGAAGAAGCAAGCAAAAAAGGGAATTTTATGTCACTTTTTCTAAATTTTCTTGAAGTTCCAAAGTCCTCTGTGTTCTAAGTAGAACAACAGAGAAAGCACGCTTTATTATTTCAGAAACTATTTGGATCAGAGTGCCAATTTAACTGGCAGTAATAATGTCCACATGTAAAAGAAAATATGGACCTATTATTTCTCCAAGAGTGAAGCCATAAGCAAAACTGACTGGCTGAAAGATAAAGGAAGATAGCATTCTATGAAAGGTTTGTATATAGTCATATCAGTGAAGTTTAAAGCAAAAGATTATTGCCTGTCTTCCCCTGGGTGTCAAGTAATGCAGCTGTGAACCGGAAGGTTGGACTTAATCTCAAAATTTTCCTCCAGAACACCTCCATATGTTAGGAATCCCGACCTTAGATCCAGCAGCAGGGAAAGCCTGTGCTTATAAGTATGAACAGTAGTAAAGACTAGTCTTTAATAATGATTGATAGCCAAAGCACGCTTTGTAAAAGCAACTCCTTAAATCTCTCCTTAAAAAAAAGTTAAATGTGGGTACAATCAGTTGCAAGTTTTCTTCCTGTGCAGCAAAAGCTAAGCTGGTACTTGTACGTGCGTGGTGTGAAGCTAGGAAACGTGCCCTTTATTTCCTTGCCTGTACTTGCCAAGCTGGCTGCATTGCCTGTCGCACCTACTAGGTCCAGAAAAGTACAGAATCTGCAAAGCAAAGCTCTTGGGCATTAAGCTCTCCGTGAGGAATCTAGTTTCATTTAGTGTATTAACTAACAAGCTGCTAGCTAATGTAACTGTATGAGACCAAAATCTAGCAAGTAAAAGTTTTACATTGGCTTCCTATTCATCTTTTCCTAAGGCAGTATTTAAAGGAGTGACGCTGTATCGTGGTTTTGATAGTATGCTGCTCATTCTCACTTAAAGCTTTTCTCCTGTCTCTATACAGCTGACCCAAATTTCTACAGCAAAAATATGCTCTTTTTGGGGAAGACATACTTGAAGTTAAACAATAAAAAGATGGCGCTTCTGTGGTTAAGCAAAGCGAAGGAGTATCCTGCACATACAGAAGAGGACAAACAGGTAGGAAGTTAACTGTCATAGTACAATTATATACTGTAACCAACATCTGTGACATCGTGGCAGTGGCATGTTTTATAAAGTTGACTCAAGAGTAAGTTGTAGTTCAGCACCTATATTCCAGGATCACATCCAGACACCAAAAAATTCTTGTATGTCGGTAACTGTCTGTGAACACAGTAGTTGCAAATCCTTTGTTTATAATAAAGAACTGTTACGCTTTCTTCTTCATGATGTTTTTGTAGCGCTAACATCCACCCGCCCTTAACTGTGTTGCTGAGGTTAAGACAGGCACCTGAGCTAACCTATGTCTATGTGAGCCCGGACTCACTTTTCATGTGCCTAAAACTGGAAAGGTAGAAGTTATATTTTGGAAGAGCTAAAAACCACGTGAACAGGAGGAAGAAAAAAGCATGGAAGTGCCAAAAACTTGCTAGATCCATAAAACTTCACATTTCAGTACTGTCCAGGCCCCTAGGGAGAGTTTCAGACTATCTGAATCGGGACAAATGAAGTAACATATCTTTGACAGCAGATCTCCAGTGGTAGGTGAGATGAGGCACTTCATCACCCTTTGGAATTGCTCAGAAGGATCCTGGTTTGGAAGGCATCTGCTTCCTACCTAAACACAGAGAGAGTACTTCCAGGAACGGTAATCCATTAGACTTGTTCAGACCTAATACTGCATTCAGTATAAACCACAGCAATTGCAGTTATTGTTCATAACAATCCTGTTAGCAGCAGGACTAACAAAGCCCGATTTCCAATTGATTTTTCTGATGGGTGATTGATGTCTAATGCATTTAGCATTAAGCTGCAGTGTGAGATGCTTTAACTATTAAACATGCAAATGTGTTGTGACATTCTGAATGTCTTAACGATAAGGAATACTTCACACCTCAGAAAAAACACTACTGAGGTTTCCCTCTGTAGGTCCTCTAGTAAGGCTCAAACTGTTTTTTCCAGAAGTGAGGTCCTTCAGTAACATCTTTCAGTAGAAATTTAAGTAAGGGTTCCATTCCTCCACTCCTTTTCAAAAAAATTAATAGGTTAAAGGAGTAGTGGTCTTGGGTACATGTGAAATTGGTCAGTTCTTCCGACAGTGACTAGTAGCTGGAGGCACACGTGAAACCAGCGATCTAAAGCTTTCTTTAGAAAGGCACGCAAAAGGAGTTGGTAGTGATTTTTGTGCGGTAGCCAAGTTGTTAAACCACTTACCTGCTGCAGCAGTGCTTGGCCTCCTGCTACAACCAGCTATTTCTTTATCTCCTAGAAGGGTGCAGAGCTGCTGAACTGGGAGAGGTGGTATTGCCTCTGTTCTCTGGCTGAACATGTAAAATGCACATTCATTGGGAACTAGACTTGGTAGTCCAGTAAGAAGGAAACTAGCCTGTGCAAAAAAAATTGGCAGTCTCTGCGTTTGGCAGAGGTAAACATTTCCGAGTATTTTTTACCCCCTAGTGTCTGCAGTGTCTGGCTTACATTGCCTGCACTGCTTGCTCTGTCAGCACCAGGAGGTTGTTGGTTGGGTTGGTTTGCTTGGTTGGTTTTTAATATAGATGTTAGATGTCATATTCAAATTTTATTAGATGTTACCCAGAATCCCCAGGCAAATGGAGCCTCAGAAACAGTCTTAAACTTCCTGAGCCTCTGCCCAGAGTTTTGAAAACTCAAGGTTGGTTGGTTACGATCACAGATAGGACAACTTACTACATGCTACTGGTGGCCTACAGCAAATCAAGAGCTAAGCACCTGTATTCAACCCAAAGAAACTTACTTTCTTATATAAGAAGTGAATTACACTGAAGGCACTGGCTGCTTAAGCTGTTTTACTCCCATTCGTGTTTCAAGTGTTGAGCATCTTGAACTACAGGAAGAAGACTGACTAGTCTTAGGAGGGTTCTGAATTTACAGAACTGTGGTGAAGTATCTGGGAGCTTGCATGGTAAGTTCTGCTGGAAGATCCTTTAACTACCTGGCATTGTTTTGATATGAGTGTACGTATTTCTTTCAGGTACAGAAAGAAGCTTTGGAGTTGCTAAATTCTATATAACAAGAAACAAGGTAATGGGAATTGAGCAGCATAGGAAAAAGACCCCGCATACTACTTTGGTTTATTGAAGCTGTTAATAAAAGTAAAGCCTAAACCTGTGATCTCCATCTTCTTTCAATTAAACTGTCAACTAGAAGATCTGTTTCATTATGTGATCCTGTCTGATTTACATGGGAATAAAGGGCTTCATGGACAAGCAGGGTATGAATTGGAGGGGAAGGGCTGGGACAGTGGTTGTGCAGGTTTGTAATTAAGTTTTTCACACTGTTCAGCTACAGGTTACGTGAAAAGTAAGAAACATGACTAGCATAACTTTAAAGAAAGGAGGTATGAGGCCGTGACATAAACTCACAGTTTTTTCTCGAACGTTCTCCTGTGGGGTTCAACAGTCTTCAAGAGTAATATATGTTCACATTATTAGATGCTCCTATGGATTTCTCATAAAGGCTGCACAAGCAATCTTAATTCTGATACACTTAAATGCTTAGTGTTGGACTTTGCAACAAAGTGCTGTGGGTTTAAAAAAAAAAGTGAAGTAGGGAACATGTAAAAAAAATCCTTTTATGTGTGATACCAGCATATGGAGAGAGAAGCTTTCTGTGAAATCTGAATACCTATTTGCACAGTGAGAGGCTGTGAATTTTGAGGATTTAGTGGCCGCACAATGTTTGCGGGATATGCGGCACTCCTTCCCCTAGACTCCAATGACAGGAGGAATGCATACTCCCAGTTCATTAGAAGGGAGCTACGATTTGGAGGTACAGACTTCTGTTTGTAGAGGTAAAGTGAAACTTTCTTTTTGTTCTTGCTACTATTTTAGCAGAAACTTTCACCAGAAAAATAAATTAACTTAAGCTGGATATCCAGCACAGAAAATATTTACAGATTTCCCAAACAATATATTCTGATTACCCAACAGAAAAAAAGGACCAAATAATGAAAAAACGGTAGGCAATCAAATTCGCATGGTATTGCCAGTAGGAAGTCCAACAATCTAGAAGAAATTGACTATAAACACCTAGTGTTTGCTTTAATGGACAAGGACATTGCAGTCTATAGCAGGAAGATGAAGGGCATAAATTGCTTTGACTAACAAAGCAAGCCTCTGCCAAGTCAGTAGTAAAAATCCACAGCTGAGAGACAATCCAGAGCTTTAATTCTAACCTCAGATCACAAAACTAGGTAAAAGTTGGTTTTCTCCACTGTGATAAAATAATTCCTATTTTTCTATAGTAGAGCATCAAATCAGAGTCTTCAATATGTCAAAGCCCCGGGGTGGGTAACACGTAGCATTTCAGAGACGTTCTTCGAATTTTCTGCACTCGTACACTACAGAAACATCTGTCATACACAAAACTGCTTCTAGTAGCTTTGTGGCTGAGGCACTTCACTTCTGTGCCTTTGCTGCTGCAGAAAACCGTGTCTGCACAGAGTGAAAGGCTATCCAGGTACCAGGTAACGGCTGTTGAGCGTTTAGAGAAGAGCAGCTGAGTTGCTTGCAGGAAGAAAGGAACAAACCAAACCCATGAACTACACAGTAGCTCCTTCAGGTAGCATTAACCTTCCTGGTTCCCCCGTCTGATCGCCAGCCTTTGCTGCCTTTCCTCTCTTCGCTGTCTTCCCGCCCCCCAAGTGCAGCTGAATTATGGGAAACGCAAACGGGAAAAGAAAAAGTTACAAGGTGGTATTACTCAAATTCCCAGAAAGTCCAAGTTTACTGTAAGGACACACCCAAGTGTATAAATTGTGGTGGGTTGTCTTCCTCATAAAAGCCATGCTTTCAGTCAGTCCTTTGAAACCAATTAATAGATCGTATACATATACAGAAGGCCACTGGGTTTGGTTTTTTCCTTGCTCACTAACCCTTACCCACAGGAAAAAATTGCAGTTATGAGAGAGCTAAAATTATCAAAACAATAAAGCAACTACATTCTCGTGATGTGCTTTTTTATTATTTTTTTTTTCACTTACTCACAGATTCACAGAATTCAGCAGTTGGTAGTGGTTGACCAAGTCATTCATTAGTGCAAATTCATGAAGTTCAACTCTATGACATTTAGCCCTCTTAATTGTCTTTTAGGCAAGCCACGCACACTTCTGTTGCCTGGCCTTCGACATTTAGTTTTGGGTGGTTTTTTTAAAGCTTCCTCCATTCTAACCAGCATAAGTCATAATTTAAGTGGATTTGCACTTGAAATTAATTTAATGCTGTATTTATGAAAATGGTTTTGCAGAAGATATTTGGCGTAGTATGAAAAACCCTCAAAGCAGTGGAAAATTTTGAAACTCTTACAGAAAGTTCACATAACATAGCAGTCTGTTGAGCCCGGTGCAGTACCGGTGTGTTACCAAAGCTACGTCGGGTTAACAGCTCCACAGAAAGCTGTGCCTATTGAATACAAAGCCTCAAGAGAATCCAATATGTAGAAAAATAAAATTTTGGCAGAATTCAGTTGCTGTATTGGAAAGATACATGAACAGATATAGCTATTTTTTCTGCATGTACACTTTTAACAGTGCAATACGATATGTTACAGAAGTGTTAGGACATCATTTTCATGTGTGTACAAAATTCTGTATAAGTTAAATGTAATGGAATTTACAGTTAATATTTAAAGCATAATACAAATGGTAATTTTAAACATGTTTTGACTCTATAATAAGGAAGCACGGCTTGCTACAAGTAGCATTTAATATAATTCACGTGAATACGGTGTTAAATTTCTTTTTTTTTTAAACACATCTTTGCAGTTCAGCAATTGCCCTCAATGCCAATAAAACTGATTTAAAAATGGCTTTATATTATTGTGCACTTAGGACAAACTTGACCTTCATAAAAGAACGACAGGTTTTAGACATACTTAATTCAGATACATCTGAATTTCCGTGAGAACTTAAGAGGAATGAGAGTATTTAATACTTATGAATATTTTTATCTGTGCAGAGCTTATGTAACTTTCATTTTATTTGGGTTTACTAGATCCAATAACTGAAACTGAACATGAACATAGAAAGCAGCAAAGTTCACATTACCTTTTGTATACCCTTATAGCTCAGTTTACATTAATATACTCTACAAAGTTGTAAAAAGGACATCACGGATTGAAAAGGGAAAGAAGAAACAACAACAACAAAAAAAAAACCTGTAAGACACCAGACCAAGGACAGAATATGTAATATTTTCTCTTTTATTATTCTTTTCTTTGAAGATTACCTAACATCCTCGTGGTAATAACCCAAGGTAATATGTAAACAAATTTCAATGCTGCTCAAATGAATTAAAATATTCTGTTCAGCTCCTACAGTAAGTCAGAACAGTGGCACCGATTCCTTTGAACATTAAATCACATTCATCTTATTGTACATGACTCCTGTGCAAGTAGTAAAGGCTTTATTCATGACCTTGGCTACATCAGTAGAGAGGGATATATCAGCTATTTACGTATTTAAAAAAATTAAACTGACAGAACAACATATTCTGTCATCTCAAATACCAGCAGCATCTTTCTACATATTTAGGATACGTTTGGCCTAAGCCTTTAACACCTTTTAGAACAGCCATGCAATAAAACAAACTTGGAGATGTTTCTTAAGGGAGAACACAGAGCAGTTTAAACATTTTTCTGAATAATAAAGCCAAGATAAAGCAAATCCAGGCCCTTTTAAATGGCTGCAACTTTTCATACACTTAAAGCTCTATAAAACTAGAGCCTATTAGTATATATATTTATATTTTTTATATATATTTTAAATAAGTCTCTTGTCTGCTTTCAAAATTTATGAGGGTTTTTTCTGGTCTTTTGGAAGGGCAATAAATAAAAGTAGAAAAGGCTGAACTGTTTTGCATATCTTTGTGGAAGAACGGAGAACAATTATACTTTTAGAGTTCCAGAAAGATCACTGTACAGAACAAAAAGCTTATATACAATTAAGTGTGCAATTTTAGTTGGCTGGGCCTTTTATTATGCAAGATCTCCTTTTTGACTAGAAGCCACTTCTACTCTTGACCAAATCCCTCTGTTTCTTCAATGGCAAAGAGCAGCTTCTCTTTTAGTTGTTCATAGCTTTTATATGGTGGTAAATCCAAACGATTAAAACTAAGCAGAAAAAAACAAAATTTTGTTAAGTTTCTCTAAATCCCATGTAGCACACTACAGAACTCGACTTCTATAGCAGCAGTTAAAAATGTTCTGATCTAACAATCATAAATGAAGAAATAGCAACCAGTGCAATCTCACCGCCTTGACATTTCTATGGGCACTAAAAACAAAGTTCGAGAGGAATACTTTAAGAAACAGAAGACTGTTATCACATCAGATAAAAACCAGAACCTTTGAAGACTAAAGACGCCCAAGATACAGGGAACTATAATACTCAAAAATGTTCACCATGAAGTTTAGTTTAAATTAATCCCAGTTTGATGCATCTCCAAATTCCAGCAAGAGCATGGAAAAGCTGAATCTTTCTCCTTCCTACGCATGCTTGGATATAGGTGATTTTTCCTTCTAAACTTTGCCCTAAAAGGCTTCTGCCAACATTCTGTTTCATTCCATGTCTTCCCCAAAATTATCTTAGACAAAGAGGGATGTTTAACTCTTGCAGTCATCACTTGAAAAAACAGCACCAGTGGAGAAAATGGTAAAACGGAGGATTCCCTGAAGTAGTTTAAAGTGTGATGAATATTATTGTCACAATATTGCCTAAGGAAGGTGTGTCCATTGTAATGCACGCAGTATATACATGAAACTGATCTCTGTACCTGTTGCACCAGTTTGGCACAGGAATGCCAAGCCAGTAATAGTCTGAAGCCTGTCAGGAAAAAGTATGCATTCTTCACGAAACATCCTTGGTTTGAACGTTTGCTGTGATTTCTTTCATATTACTTTTTCTCATGACTATACATTTATTTTTTATAATGTTACTGTATAATAAATGTACCTAATAAATGTATATACCTAATACCAACATGACCTTTGTTCAGTTATTCAATATTCTCTAAAATAAAGAATTAGGGAAACACCTCGCAGTTTTGTACAAGGATGATATCATACTTTTGATAGATCTGATACTGACAAACTGTGTACAGTAGCAAAATTTAAGAATAGGGCAACCAGAAAAGTTTTCAATACTGGCATGTCAGAGCAATCAAAGAAGCTGAAGATGGAGATAGAGAACTGATTCAAATTAGATGTCATTCGATTTGGTAAACGCAAGACCAGAAAAGAGAACCACTAAAGGTGCAGAAAGTTTAAACGTAACAACTCACCAAGTGTGACTTCTTGGTAACCAGGTTTCTTTACCAACTTTTTCAATGCAGAATTTCTGAGGACCATTACTTCCTAGAAAAGAAGATGAAAAAAAGTGCAACCTGTTCCTTTGAGTAATACACATGATATATATGTGACATAAGACACAACTCAGATATAGCAGACAGAGCTCACTAGGTGCTACTCAATGTTTCATGAATGTGAACATTCTTCTCATGGAAATGAGATAATTTCCTAAGCATTTATAAATATATTCATGGGATTTCTGATATAAAACACTCTTCTAGATCCAAGCTGATGTACATGAAGTTCCTGCTATCTGTACACTTGCAGCATGGTTTATTTGCCAATGGAACAGTTACAGTATAAAAGTTCTGGTCACCTTTTACTTACCCATAAGTTCAGCAAATCCACCCAGTGGTAATCTGCAAGTGCCAGTGACAAACTGCAGAAGTCGCATGCGAACCTCGTTGTCTGTTTCTTTTACAAACTAGGCACAGAAATTCAAATTACTTAATAAAAATCTTTAACATAGCCAGAGAAAAACATAAACTCCACGAGACTGTTGAAAAAGTCTAATTCCATTTTAAAAGACACCACCTTGATAACAGTTTACCTTTCTTGATTTCAGCAAAATTGGGTGGAGGGAGAAGACAGTGATTTCAGATTGTATGCACTGTCAACCATTACAATATGAAGGCTGAGAAAAGCAAATAAGAAGAATATCTATTTTATTCTACACTAAAATATAAAGCACGCCAATGATTTATATGAAGACTATTGCCATTTTGATTAAACATAGCAATAGCCTAGCCACAGGCTCTGGGGATTTCAAGACCGAAGCATCCCCTGCATGTGGCAGTCTCAGTGAGAGAAAACACCATCCATAATAGCTGCATCACTTTAAGAAAATTCAATGGGAAAAGGAAGAGGAAGGAAAGAGAGAAGAGACGGAGAACATCTCAGTAAGAGAGGGGGCACTGGCAGAACTAGAATTTTGACTCAGAAAAACCTGGATAACAAAGTAAGTATTTTTGTTCTATAAATGTTGAAACCATATCCAAGTTACTTGAACTTCTGGTTAAGGTTCTTTCAGTACCAAGCTGCTTTAAAAGACATCATATGACCAGATCTTACATTATTCTGACAATATAAATAACCTAGGAAATTATTATTTGCATCATTTTCTTATAAGAACTTTGTCAAAAGCATCTCTAAAATGGTGATTTATTACAAGACAGGAACTGCCTAGCTGGGACTTTTCTTTAGGGAAATTCATAGAAACTGAGAGCCCGTAGAGCATTTTTCTGAAATTAATTCTTAGCCAACTTCATTAAAATGTGACCTATAATCAGTCAGTGCTAGACTGGCACAGTTAATGGGACAATAATAATAAATAACGTGGCATTTCAGATGTACAGGTGTACTACATATAAGAACAATTAGAAGGTACATCACTGCTAAGAATACAAAAATCTCTATCGTTGTACAATCAGTAAGACGGACCAGATATACAAAAGGTACTCATGACCCAGCCATCCAAATGTAATGTGGGTATCTATTTGCCATTTCCCACCCTGAAGTATGCTCCCTAAGAACCAGTAATCCTCCTTTCCTTCTCTGAAAAGAAAAAAGATAGGAATCAGCAAGAACATTAATTCAGATGGCATCCCTCAACTGCATATGTCATTTGTGTTACAAAACAAAAGAAAATCTAAAGAAGTTGGAAATTTTACTGACCAACGTACCTGCCAGAACCATATGATCTGCTTGCTGTTCCTCGTATAATGACGATAAACAGTGTTCCTCTGCCAGTCTGCTAAATCAACTTCTTGCATACCACAGAGCATAACCTAGAAAAGAGAATGATTACTTGACAATATATATGTCTACATACATAAATTGAGTTAATTTTGCATCTTGTGTGAGACACACTAACAAAACCAGAAGTTCTCACTCCCCAAAAAGGACTGGTAATTTATTCATTCTACTCTTCAGTTAGATTTTCCTTTATCCTAAGTTTACAGAACTCCTCTAAAATTGTTTATGTATTTCAGTGGTCTGAAAGCCTGCATACCAAAAACTTAGTTTCATCCAACTAATAATTCAATAATAAAAGATATTACCTTTCCCATAAAAAGAAATTTTATATTAAAGAGGATATTACCTTTCCCATTAAAACCTTGCCTCATATTCCAAGATGATGATGATTACATTGCTGCTACTGCTAGTAAAGATAAAACACACTGCAAAGTATTCATTATGAGAGGCAATGAAAGCTCAAAGTGCTAAAGGCAAAGCCCACTAAAGAACTGAACGCTAAGTAAGATAAGATCAAAGTCCTTTCTCAGGAAAAAATCCCATTTAAATTAAGACGCTTTTAGAACACTGCTCATTATATGCAAGGAACCCTGGCGGATCTCACAGAAATAAATAAGCATAGCACTACAGAGCCTTTTGTCCCTGCTCCAAATCACAACCCCCACAAGGAACATAAGTCAGACTGATTGTTCAGTAAACATGGTGCATGCAAGCGATTCCTGTTATCCGCCCTTGGCTTACATACTGAGAATCTGCAAAATTCTGTTTCAAACCTTGTTGGCTCCTCCAACTTTCTGCCCGTAAGTGTAACAACCTTAGAACCTATCCTAGACTATGTATGTGAAACTAAGCCATCACTGTACACCAGAATCAACTTCTGTGCCATCGGCTACAAGGTAATTCTACCCGTCTACCACAGAGGGAAAAGTTTTGTATGACGAATAGATCCATCTGTGACTTCATATTCTGATCCTTTCATCAAAACTTGCAAAACACATTTTGATACTGAGGATGGAATTTAAAATTCCCAACTGCTGAACACAACAAAACACTGATTCAATAGATACTGGCTTTTTAGCGTGATTTACCCCCACTGCTCCTATGAAATTCTCCATGTTCTAGAAGCTATCAAAGGCAGCATGCCACAGATGATAGATTCAAGTTGACCCATCCATTTAATCATTCCATATGTATTACCTTTGCAAAAGGTAAAAATGTTGAACAGAAAACCTCACCTCCAGCTCCTTTTCATCAAAATAGTGTAGCCACTGTAGAGGAACAACTTCATTAAAACCATCAAGAAAAGCTTTGGTTTGTTCTCTAACTCCCCGAGAAAATCGCCACTCAGCCATTAGCCTGGGATGGAAAAAACCCATAAATTAAACATCAATTATCACTTAACATGAAGAAGTTCAAATATGTATGATTGCATGTGGGTCCCCATGAGGTAATGCCCCCTCCAATTTTACTTTCTTATACTGTATGATTCTATAGACTATAAGGGCCTTCTGAATAAAAAAGATGACAATAAATATATATATGTACTATAAAAACTATTTCCCTGAGAAACTAAAGACTGCTACTTTAAGTGGAAACTCTGTTTGCAGCACTGGATGTATCACAGAAAAGGATCTGTGTACATCTGCTTCTGAGATCACTCTGAATAGATGGATCAGACACCCAGGTTCAGAAAAAGAAAGGCAGTGATAAGATCAGGAGAGAAGCAGAAAAGAGCAGCATCGGAGAACAAAAAGAAAAAAATAGTTTAAGTCACACCAAGTTATACACCATTCTAAATTACAATTTCCACAGTGACAGCAAAGTTCTGAACAATTTTGAAGTCCTCTTCAAATACATGTCCTCCCTCCACCTGGATTTGTTACCTGAAGCTACTGAAAATAGCTTTGCTCATTTTCAGTTTCATCTGTTCTCTCACTGTACATCTTAATGACAAGACAGGTCATCTTCTCTCTATCAGGACTTCTCTATTTTTTTCTTTTTTTGGGGGTGGGGCGGGGGGGCATGGTCAGAGGAGAGGGAAGAGGGGTATAGGAGAGATCAAAATGTACCAGGAGATCATGTGTACCAAGATACCATATCAATAATATTCCAAAGGATTATGTAATAATAGGAAAAAAAAGAGAAATAACAAATAATATACTGTGTCAAAAAAGACTAGAGCAACAGAAGAAATAAGGAACTTTTTTTTCAACATCTACAATGTTTCAACACCTACCCAATATATTCTTCTTTGTTCTCCTCAGTTACCAAGATGTTTGAACCTCCTGATTTCAGCTCATGTGAGGTTACTTTTCCTAAGAGTTCCATATCCACACAAAAGTACATTTCCAAGTTACACTCTTCGATGTTATTATCCCTGAATGAAAAGAAAAAAAAAAAAAAACAAAAAAAAAGCTCAATGAATTCTACATAAACAAAAAAAATCCATAAAACATCACACACACACACACCAAAAAGAAAAAAAAAAAAATCTACAAACCTTATCCAGATTAGGGAGTTGTAAAATTCAGTATCAATAGATTCTAGGTCCTTAATAGTAAGCTTTTTGCTCAGCATTCGTTTGTAGAAAGGCAGAGAAAAACCAGTGTCAATAAATTTCCCGTGAAACAATGCCTGTTGAACAGAAAAAAGTCTGGTTAGCTTTTATTGAACTACTGAATTACTGAAGTATTTCTGGACTTGAATTCTTTTTTTCCTTTCTCCTTCAAATAATAAAAAGCACCAAGTAGCAGTAGCAGCTTGGTATTTAAAAAGAACAAAGCACTACATTAAATGGGAAGAAAAAAAGATTAATTGACAAAATTTATCCAAGCATATGTTATCATTACAAGTTAGAAATTCTCTGATTAAAAAGAAACTTCTCATAAAAGGATGAAGCCTATGAAAAGAGGAAGTTACTATTACAATGCTACTGCAGCTTGTAGATAACAGTTTAAAAATGCAATCACAGACTGCTTTGGAATGAGTTTTGGGAACCGCATTTTTTTATAGGTGAGTAACAGAAATGAGAGATGAGATTCTCCTGCAAAAATGAAATTGGAAACAAAAAACCTGAAACATGGTCACACTTGTCTCACCACGTGTGCTAAAACGGTGTAAGCTATTTTCTGGTATTGAAGCACGGCATTACACACATACAGAGAATGTTAACCTCTATACTGACTCAGCCCGTCTGAGAGCCAACAGAGCACAGCTATAACTATGAAAACTTGCCCCCCCCGCCAACCTTATCAAGTACACTTTTTCCACTAAAATACCTCTTTAAAAAATGCATCCTAAACATAGGCCAGGTATGGCATTCATTGCTTGTCTTTCCTTACAGCTGAAATTCTATGAGCAGAAGAGCCAATGTAATTGCCCATTTCCTCTAAAAAAGGCAAGGCTCCATCTTTTTTCCCCACCTTCTAATTTCCCTCCTAAGGCTTCTCTAGCATGCATTTTCTTCTGCTTTAGGAGAGCCTAAAAAGGTTCTCTCAGAGGCATTTATTTATTTGTCTATTTATTTTTAAACTAGTTCATACTTCTCTTGGGAGAGCGAACTGATAGAAATGGAAAAATTAAATGTCAAGTGCAGCATCCAGCCATACAATTTCCTGCTTTTTGCAAAAGTAAGTTCTTAAATCATCTCATTTAATGTCGATGATAATCTTACAGCAAAATATAAAAGTTGTCTCAGCCAACCTCATTTGGTAGCTTTTTGTTACAGAGTAAGATGTGTATTCTTTGTGTTTAAACCCTGTTTCAGTTGAAAATATCTGTGGTTATTTCAGTACTTAAGACCAAAAGAAGTCTTTATGATCTTAAAATCACAACTATTTTAATACTGTGGGAAGGACAGAAACTACAACTGCACTTAAAAAGCCTATCTAGGCTCCTTAAAATGATTCCTGCTTACAGTTATTATCTGTGTTATTTTAAGCCACTAGAGGGTATCCCAGGATGTACTGCAGGAAGTGCCATCCATTAGAAATGATGAATATACTCAAATCTTGCAACTGACCACATTAGGCACCATTACATGTCTCTCACTCTCTCTCTCCCCCCTTAGAGAATTTAAAATAAAAATACAAAAATACTTCAGGAAGTAAAAGTTTGTCTTCTAATTACATCAAACACTTAAATTAAGTTCTCTTCTATGATCTGTAATTTTATGAAGTGGTTTTCCTAAAGGTAACATTTCAATTATGGATCTATCTTATGTGCAAGATCAAAAATCACTGACTGAAAGAAACAGAATCTGGCTCTAGCACTGAATTGGCTTTATCGTGTCTTCCCGCTAAATGGCATTACAGCTTGCTGAGGGTTCTAAAAGAAAGAAAAAAGTTGACAGCCTATTGAAAGTGTTACCCAATGAAATAAATTCTCATGACAGCACATAAATGTGGAACTTGGCCATAAAACCCTTGAAATCAAAGATGTTATCATCAAAACTGAACAAATTTGTTTGTCAAGAAGCATCTATAAGAAAAGCAAAACCAAGAAAACCCCCAAACCTAACTTATTTTAAGTCTGAAAGTATTTTTCCATTTAAGTTACACTTTGCTTGTATTTATTTCAATTTCGTACAAAAAGCCTGAACAACAGGAGGAGACGACAGTCTCTTCAGTCTGAAAATGCACTTTTATCTACTCTTTTTGGTTTCACTATTATTCACCACATTCAGGGATTTTTGCTGTGGGCTACCTGTAGACATCATGATGATTATGTAGAAAGATGACTATATCGCTACATGGAAGAAAAGTAAAGTGACAGAGCAGGAGTCCACTATAGAAAATTGACTCAGTGATACCAAAGAAATGATACAACATGCCTTGTCAGCTTTCAGTTTAAGAGAAACCTGATGGCAGAGAACCAGCTCCCTGCCAGCTTCTGCTCTCCTTAGTACCTGACCTTTGTATCCAAGAATGTATGTTTAAATTAAGACCCAGTGTACTCCGCAAAACATTTCTAACTCATTTTTTCGAATACAGTAAGGTATACCAAGTCTAACAGAGAAGTCTTTTTCAGAAAACAATAGTCACATTTTTCAGAGCATCAGTATTCAGACACTCAATCAGACAGCAGTTTGCATGAAGTACAAACATCCAACTGATAAAAACAAACAATTATATTGAATGTCATATTAATTTCCATCACTATCCCAGGAAACTGGAGTGTGTAAGAGACTTAACTCTCAGGGCATATTTTGGCTCAATAACCTTACATGCCTTAATCTTCCATTTCTAAGCGATTAATATAACCTTTAATAACTGTAAAAACAAATACTGTTCAGGAATAAATTTATAGCTACAGCAAATAATAAAACCTTAAAAATCTAACCTACCATGGCAATAAAGCGCCCAATGAAACAGAAATATGAAAGATGGTCAGGATTGATTGTTGATGCTGGATTTATCTGCAGGCAATAGTTGCTCTTGCCAGCATATTCAAATAGGCAGTACATAGGGTTCAGTACTTCATGGGAAAGCAAGAAAAACCATTCTCTAAGGAAAAAAACACATGTATACACATAAAAACCATCAAATACAGATGTTTATCACCAATCCCCTTAGGTAACTAGCAAAATGGTCAGAATATATGCAAACTTAGGAAAATGATATAAACAGTGCTGTATTAGAATCACAGAATAATACATGGCATTATACACTCCTTAAATATAAAAAAAAATTATTAAAAACAATAATGTTAGAAAGTCGTGGTTTCCAAAGTTTAGAAATTATTGTTAACATTGTCACCTTGAACACACCCTCATAGCTGCATATTAGCAATATTTTTGCATACAGAGTCCTTGCCTCAAACAGTACACAGTATTTATACTCTTCATGCCTGCTTCACTGCATACAACTCAGATGTTACTCAAAAAAATTTACAGATTATTCCATGGACAGTGCTTATTATAAACAACCTAGGTAAAACAAAACAAAAAAACCAAACTACAGCACACCTTATTTGCTTTCCCAATCTGACAGCAGAATACACACCGATTTACTGTGGTTTAACAAATTACCATGCACTAGTTAAACACACAGGACACGACCATGTGAAAATATATTTTTGCTGAGGTTTAACTAATCCATGTTGTTCACCCTTTTCATAATTTCCAACTCAGCTGACCTGAAATAGTAATAGAATGAGGTATTTCAGTGTTAGAATAGCTGATTTTTAGAATATTTGTAGCTTTATAGTATTCACATATAATCAGACACCTCAGAAGGAGTCATATATACTCAGGAGCTTTTGTATCAGGGCCTAAATGCCTGGAACTGAGCAACTAGGATTAGGAAAAAGCCGCAAAAAACCCTAAAAGTCTATCCTGTAATAACTGCAGGGACGGAATTCCATCTTGACTGCCCTTCAGCTGTCACATTTGAGAATCATCTTTCCTATCCCTATATTTACCTGAGATTAGGGAACAGAAATTAGAAGTTTGCTGGCATGTTTCTCCTAACAGTTCTATGAAACTCAAGTCATGGATCATGATTTGCTACAATACGCTTCCAACCCAAAGGCCAAGTAGAAAAAGAGAGAAAGGCAGCCAGGATATGATAACCCTAATGGGCTTTTGTGTATCTTTTAATAAGCATGAGAATGTTGTACAGCATTCTATGCAAGTTTTATACTGAGACAATGATATCAACTCTGCATAGAAGCATCAAATTTAATAGGCATTTAAATTAGACCACAGCCAGATATCAAGGGAGGAATCAACAAGATGTCATCAACAAGAAGTTTGCAGAAGCAATTAATTTTTCACATCAACAGCTAGAACTAGCCACAGGACACAGCGTCAGATTGGTCCTTCTAAATATATGGAAAAAATCTGGAGAGAACACTGAGTTTAGCCTGCTGAGAGACAGGTGATAAATCAGGTGCATCAGCTTTCTATATTTGTATTAATGCAGTATTACATTAGCAAGTCAGTACATGAACTCAGTGTCACTTAAGAACTCTCAGATCAAGTAACAATGAGATCCTTGCTGCTTCTCAATTTCCCATACAAAATCTTGGGCAAGACTTACTCCTAAAACTATGAAATTATACTGCTTATATATTTGTTATTTATTTATTTATTCTGCTACTTTCTGTGGCTAACACTCTTCAGTTAAATTATTCTAACATCACTTCTTTGGAAGCCTTCGTTTCTCTGGAACAGATTGCTTGAACTCTCCTGGTTCCCATTCTATGCCCAAGGCTATCATGATAGGGACACCAACCAAACAAAACCCATACGAAGCAAAAATTGGAATCCTCCCTGCAGTCACCCCCCAAAAGCCTATCAGATATTCTAATTCAGAAGCATAACCACCCACATATCCAAAGAAGCTCAACGTTCAGATCCAAGCTTCCTTACATACAAATACTACGCATTTTCACTGAACTTCATTTTAACAAAGCAAGCTACATAAAACCAGAAAAAAAACAATAGAACACCTTTACATTAAAAAACCAACCAAACAAGAAAAATTCAGTGACCTATGACTACTTCTAATTCCCCGGATCTGCAGTAGTACTGAAATTTTCACTGTAATAAATTTTCATCCATTTCAATCAAGTAACCGGCAGCAGTCAGTCAGTGGTTGTCTTCTATACGGTCAGCAGATGAAACGCACTTTGTCTATGGTTTTCCTGTTACCAGGTTTTCCCTCTGAGTTCCACTTCAGATTCTATAAAAACTTGTAGCTGTTAGCATTCCTGCGCAGCCTACACAGTTTGTGCATCTGCTGTTACTTCATGCCTGCACTACTCTCCTCTTGTTTATGTCCTTGCTGTTCATATGAGCCCCAATCTGGTGCTCACTTGTTTTTTTTCCCCAATAACCAAAACACTTTCTTTTTCTAAAGTCCCCACTTCCAGGAAAGTGGAACTTTCTGATAGAAAGTTTCTGAACTAACTCAGTCTAGAGCAATTAACTATCATTAAAAAATTCAAATTTAAACATCAATCTTTGTCAAAGAACTGAGCGACTGAGACCACAGTTTTACTAATGCAAGGTTATAACCCATAACAATAGCCAGTGCTGTCAGTTCCACCTCCTTCATACATACATACATTTAGCTACAAGGGTAGCTAAAAAGGCAACCAGGGTCAGACTGCAAAAGCAAGCACTTTCTCTGCCAACAGAATGACATAGAAATCAAGGTTAGAGTGCTCTTAAAAAAATAAAAACTGTTTTAAACAAATTTGCTTTTACCTTGCCAAGCCACCATAATCCAATCCTTCTTCTCCTCTGAATATAACATATAATCTTCTCCTCAAATCATAGGGTTTTAATGCCATAATCTATCAAAAAAAAACCAAAATTATAGTTAAGTTACAAATTATGCATTGTCAATACAATCGCTCCTTCTTATTCAGATTTTATTTAACTGATACAGAAATGCCATATATGTCAAACGTTTACACAGATCTGACAAGCAATTAGACTCTCTCGTGGACTATGCAATCAATGAACTGCACACGAAAATACTAACTTGGAATTAAAATCTTTGAGCAGCAGACTGCTAGCAAATGGGAGAGCATATCTGGAAAATATCACTAGAGGGTTTCCCTGTTCTTATACTCTTCTAAAGGCATTCAACATCATTAAACGAAAAAAAGCCAAAAGGCATTTCATCTGATATATTACAGATTTTTTGTTTTAGGCAAATCACTTAAGTAATTTATTCTAATCCAAAATAAGTGTAATATACTTTCATTAATAATAAACTTTTTACTTGTAGAGAATCCCTTCCAAGAGGTTGTGATGTGACAGCAGCAAGAATTTTCATTGTTACAGAGAAAGAAGGAAGGAACATATGCTGGCTTCAGACTGTAAGAGCTCAAGAACTGTAAGCTTCAATTACACAGATTTAACATTTGACGGACAAAGCAGGACACCAGTTTTAATTGGAGAAAACAACATTTTGTAATGTATATAACCACACACAAGAATCAGGAAAGCAAATGCAATGTAGTTAAATTAATATGGAATGCAATGTGGTTAAGCTGTGGAACTCTTTACCACAGGATGCTGTATATGCAAAAACTTCACAAGAGGAGCACAGACAAGCTCACAGAAGAGAAGTCCCTTGAGGACTATTAAAATACCCAGAAACCACATCAAGCTCAAGAAGCATTTCAATTGTAAACAGTTGGAAGCTGAAAGATCATTTGGTAAAAGTATTATATGCATTACTTCTGTTCTTACACCCTTCCCTAAGAATTCCCCTTTGGCTAACACCAGAGGAAGACTACTGTGCCTGAAGGACGACCATTAGTCTGAACTCACTATGGCCATTTTTGTTCTTATGCTTTGTCTTGATAAATAAACACAACACTCTTTGCAGGCTTACTTGCTGGAAGGAATCCTCAAACAAAGTCTGTCTGGATACATTGATTTTCACATGACTTGGCAGTGCATTGGACTGTAATCATAAGGCAATAATGTTAAAAGGCAGCACATATAAATGTAAATTCTAACAGTTTCAAAAAGTAAATAATTACTATATCAGTACCTGACACAAGTAACGGAAGTGAGCAAGTTTCCACCTAAAGCTACGCTCATAAGCAATCTGTGGCCCTTTATTTCTGTAAGAAAATATATTGGAGATTCATTAACCATACAGACATCAAACAGTACTTTTCAATGCTAAACAACAGCATGTAGATTTCAAAAATACACAAAAATTGTTATCGTAAGAAATGATCAGACACAAAAATGCAGTTGATGGTTTGGTCAGCCAGTCTTCCTTTCCCTCCCCTTCCCTTTTTCTTCTTTTTTTTTTTGTTTTGTTTTTTTTTTTTTTTTTAAGATGCTAGTCAATTTACCAAATTTGAGAGAAAAGTAGAGAACTAGACTATTTCAAATCCCTATTAATAATGTAAAAGTTGCAAGCCAGCTAAAGGAGAGATATCTAATTTATTGTCTTTGCTGAGAGAAAGACTGCTAAATTAGGCTTCATAAATTCAGCTGCTTGTGGAACTATGAAGGAATTTCTAGTACAATACTCTATAGGCTCTTTGAATGAAAGGTCATCAACCTGTCATCAGAAGTAAACCCTACATAAAAGACATTAAGACAGTAACCTGGTTTGAGATAGAACAAAACCAATTTTCCTTTTCAGTGTCTACAGGTTGGGTCAATACTTGTGAGCAAACTATTTTTTAAAAGATTTGTATGTCAAATTTTTGAAAAGTATTTAGAACTACTTTGTTTAGACATTAATGTTGCAACTATTACTTACATCAGTTCAATATTCAAGTTTACCCCAGTTCCCCTCTATTTATAAAACAATTACAATATTGATATTTGAAAAGTGTATAAAAACTACTGAACCTTAGAGCAGCACAGCAAAGTGTGTCATAGATAAACAGACAATTAAAGCTTAAAAATAGATTAATTTTACAGGACAACAATTTTTTCATAATTTAGTGCTCAATTCCAGCTAGAAGTATAGACTGTCTTCTAGTGTGAGAAGACTTCATTATTAAACTATAACAAGTTAAAACATTAAAAAATATATTTAATTTCTCACTTACACAGAAGATTTCCCAGTACGAGGATCATTGAAGGTGGTGGTTCTTGTATTATGGTCAACAAAGTATCTGACACCTTCCCTGGTATATCTGATTTCCCAGCCCTCTGGAAGAGGGTCCTCATTTTGTAAACTGCAGAAGAAATTGCAGACAGTACTTTTTCTCCCATATCATGACATACAAAAATTAAGATCTTTTTATCTGCCCAGTCAATATACACACCTACCCTTGAGTTCGAGGGTCTTCCCATTGTGTTGTCTTCGTGTTATGATTTACAAAATACACCCTGTCGTTTGAATCCACTCTCCTTTCTAGGGGGATAAAAGAAAAAAAAACACTATACAACAATTGCATTCCAAGTTTCTGTAACTCTAACCTCCTGAAATCAACAGCTAATTAACCTACCCCAACCTGGTGGTAAAGGGCCAAGTGGATCATTTTCTGCTGACAACATAGAAGCCTATTTAAAAAAAAAGAGGACATTCAATTAGGCCCAATATTATTCATATTTTTTTCCTTAATGTGTTTTAAGATTACCAGTAGTTCCGCAGACTATCCATTCTGAAAACACATCATGCCACTTTTAGTCTGTTTTTGTGAAGAAACATAGATTTTATGATAAGATATGATTTGTGCACTTGCCTACTTGTCTCTGCTGTTTTCAATCCAAGGTACCCTCCCTTTCCCTTCCTACAGCAAACTTAAAAAAGAGTCAGTGGTCTTAAAGATGTACAGTTCATAGAAGTTTTGCGGAAGCACGTGTAAGCAGATAAGCACAATGTTCTTGCTTAAGAACATGCTTTACCATAATAAACATTTCCAACCACAGTGATTACTGCCAACACAGGGTTTTTTGCTTCCTCAATACACAATGTCTTCCCTGGATGTCTGGCTATTTTCAGACTTTGTCATTCTCTGCAAATGCAGCTGCATTCATTAAAATATGCAGGTGGTTAAAATTATACCAACATACAGTAAGGTTAAAAGTAAAAAAAAGTAAAAAAAAAAAAAACAGATTAAATCATTTTGTAAAAGCATGCTCAGCTTGTAATATACTGTAAACTTGCAGATGTCCCTAGTAGCTCCCAAGAATACAAAGCATAGGAAAAAAACAGAGTAAAAGGCAGAAAACCCCCAGACTGCAGAATCCATGCTCTGATTTCTAACTAAAAGCATCCACTCCCTAAAATTTTTTGGACGCTAAGATTTTTTAATGTTTTTTTGTGCAGAATGGAATTTTGATATATGGTAACAAATCTACATTTTCCAAAGAGAATCTTAAGGATCACTTTCCTTCTAATACCGCTTTATATAGCACTTGCAATCCAAAAGTCTCAAATCCCCTTAAGAGTTTACAACTCTCAACAGCAAATTCAGGCAAAAAAAAGCTACGGTATTTTTCCTGAGAAACAGAAACAGAGCAGGATCAAAAGAAAATGCAGTATTTACAATCCAAATCAAGCTGCCTCTTTGTTCCAGCCACCAGCTACGAGACGTGAACAGAGAATTATCATTATCTCAGCAGCAAATGCAGTTAGCCTTTTCTGCTTCTGGAAACTATACAGTCACAATGACCCTGTAAACCAAAGACTTCTCTCTGGTGAGTATAAAAAGAATAGCACACCACAGAAAATGTTGTCTGCCAAAGAACTGAATGGTGGCATGATTCAGAGATTTCCAACCGTCTTAATGGGTCCAAGGATTTGTGTGTGGCTGCTGGCTAATGCATATTTAACAGAACACGCTGAAACACTAGGCAGCAGCATGGGATAAGCCAGATTCAATACCAAAAGGAGCACAATATATTAACCCAGGTAAAAATGAAAGTAACTAAAATAACTAAATCTATCTATTTTGTTTCCTTCACATAGTTTAGCTTTGACCATTCAAGGTAAATGAAACATTCCCTTACTCATTAAATGTATTAATTGACTTTTTCCCAAAAAATAAATTACAATCTCACTTATAAACTGCTGTAAAGCCAGAATCCTCGTATGTCACCAGAGGAAGGAAAGTTAGCTGTAGTTTGACCTTAACAATTCTAGAAGAAAAGTATACAGAAGTACTACAGTAAAAAAAAAAAAAAGGCATTCACACTTCTTTCAACATAATTTGCATTGTCTTCCCCCAACAAAATGTGAGTTCTAGGTATGCAACTGATACACTACTTCAAAAACAGAATTTGAAAAAGATGCAAACAGTTGAGTTCTCTTTCCTCTTTCTTCGATTATATTCTGTCTCACAAATAAATCCTAATTTAATGATTCTACGATCAGATGGGACATTTTAATAAATAAGTCTGTGGTTTTCAGTAAGAGTTATCATTAAATGAAGAAAGGAACATAATTTAATTAAAAAGTATATATTGTTCCCTGACAGAATAAACTAGCTTGAAACAAAATAAGTCTTAGGATCAGGAAAAGTGAGTTTTCTTAGATGTTTAAGCAACTGATCAAAGTAGTACACAAGTACAGAAAGTTGCTCAGCGAGATATATTTTGATATGTTTTAGCTGTGATTTTTGTATTTGCATTAAAAGGTACCAAAGTGTACAAATACCTGAAGGGCGGGTGCAAACAGGACAGAGCCAGGCTCTTGCCAGTGGTGCCCAGTGACAAGATCAGAGGCAACAGGCACACACGGAAACACAGGAGGTTCCCTCTGAACATCAGGAAGCACTTTACCACTGTGAGGGTGACTGAGCACTGGCACAGGTTGTCCAGGGAGGTTGTGGACTCTCCATCCTTGGAGATATTTAAAAGACATCCAGACACAGTCCTGGGCAACTGATTCTAGGTGGCCCTGCTTGGGTAGGGGCGTTGGACCAGAGACCTCCAGAGATCCCTTCCAACCTCAACCATTCTTTGTCTAATTGCATAAGAAAAATTGACTTTGATGCGCAGCTCCAGGAGTTAAGAAAATTAGTGGTGATGCATGTTATTGCTATTGCTAGTGATGAGATATAATGCCTAATTAGATAATGAGAGGCTGATAACTTAAATGTAAGAATACTGCAGTATGCTTTACTTCAGAAGTACCTGAATAAAGTCCATCAAATTCAAAAGCAAGGTTAGGTCTGCAGATGCAGAGAGTCCTAGTCCAATGAAGCTGTTTCAGACTTCAATGTACTTCAATGTTTTCTTCTTTAAAACTCTCCAGCTTTGCTACATATCACTTAAAAAGTCTCTGGGATTGGATCTTTTTTTAAGAGACCACGCACAGTTCTGAAAATTGACTGTTTAGAGTGACAGTGACATGCAGGCACGATCATTCTTAACTCTGAAAACTACCCTATTTATCCAGTCACAGACGGAAAAATTGTATTTTCTTCCAGCAGAAGTAAGTCAGCAACTATCTGAGAGAAATGGAAAACCATGTAGGAAATTCCAGAGCTGAACCAGGAGCATAAGCTTCAAAATGAGCTCAAAGTAAAAGAACTATCACCTGTACTAATGTCCAAAATCCCCGTAACTCAGCTTTTGCATTCCTTTTCAGTTAAGAGAGCCTCTTACTACTGTCATTAAAAGTCTTAAGTATCATGCAGCACACAAGGCTCGAGTTACTGTTTGCCTTTAAGGACAATTTTTGTTAACAGTTCTTAACAGAAACAGAATCTGAATTACTGATGCCAAATGTTTCATAACATGTATGATTGAATAGTTTTAAATTCACTTCAGAAAAAGTTAAAGAACAAGAAGTATACCTATACCTCTCTACTAATTTCTAAACTTTATGTAAAAGTTACCGAATAGAGGTATCGTTGGTTAAATTGTTGCATAGCTCCCTGAAGCTGATTTCGTTGAGATTGCCATTGCTCAAAGTTCCTGACTGATTCCATTGTTGGTCGCTGCCATGTTGTTGTTCTGGTGTTGTGGTCCACATAGTAAACTCTCCCACGATCATCAACTCTTCTTTCCCAGCTTTCAAGAAACACAAATGTTAACAGCTACATTTTTCAGTAATATTACATAAATTATTTCCTCTTTATGCTAATTTCCTAGCTAGTACTTAAATAAAGTACTGGAGTCACAGGCACGATTTTAATTTCTAAAGTACACAAAAGTACTCCCCAACTTTATTAGTAGAAGGACAACGACACCAAGCAAACACAGATTTCAAGCAATAGCATACTCAGCTCACTGCCACCTCATTTTTAACTCTGTAAATTCCTGTGAAGATAAGCAACATTGGCAGATTCCACAGAAAACACTCCACCAGGAAACCTGAGGTTTGGAACTGCTACACTACACCTAGTGGTGCTATGTAAATAAAGGTGGTCAAATGTGCATTATTTAACGCTTAAGATTTAAAGGCAGAACAAAGTAATTTAGTAGCTGCATTTGAACAAGTGATGAGAACAAGTGACATATAAAGTACCAACATTCCTATAACAATAGCTGCAATTAATATAATTCTAAATTAACTGAAAGATAGAATTTCTTAATATATGATGTATAATACAGTTTCGATGTATAAAAGCCAGTATTTCTCCTACACCAAACAAACAAATAGTACCTTTATCATATTTAAATCAAAAAAGTCTACATTACCCAGGAGGTAAGGGCTGTGGTCTTTCCCATGTTGTAGTTCGTGTGTTGTGATCAACATAATAAGTTCTACCATGAGGATCCTTTCTTTGCTCCCACCTTCAAGACAAAAAAACTTTCATGTAAGTCAAGTGAAAATGCTTCCTTAGGACTTATTTCCCACTAAGCCAAAAAAGTACCTTGGTATTGAATGAAAATACTATGATCCAAAACTTATTCTAAAACATCAAAGAAAACTCACATTAGAATACGTATCAGTTACTTTCTCCTTGAACTGATATCACCATAAAGACTTCTTTAACGGACTTGGTACATAAAATGAGCATACATCAATATTCACAAACATTTTCAAGTTCTATTTCAGATATCTGAAAACAAAGTCAATTATCTGCTCAAGGCTTGGATGCTAAAAATAACCTCATTCAAAAACTGCTTAGAGATGCATTCTTTGCCTCTCTCAAAAAAAAAGGAGTTTACATTTTGAAGCACTGTTCCCTATATCCAACAAACAGGATCTTTCAGACTGAACCTGAAATATGTTCTATCAGATGGATTTCCTGTGTTTCTATTTCTTGTCCTGATAAATTCTCTGATACCCATGGGGATTATTTTTAAATTCTAGTTGCAAAGCAAACCTACATTGAAGATGGAGAGAGGACCAAACATTATAAACAACTGAAGTTTCATGCTGCTAAGAACTACCACAATGCAATAAACGTTACTTATAAATGGGAGAGGAAACTGGGACAAATGTTAGACGAAAAGCTGAAGCCATTGCTTGCATTAGATATATGTTTGTTTTTCTTATATACATAATTAATTAGCTCCTAAAAATGTAGGCAGAACACCTTGCCTGCTACTCAGAGGATTTGATGTGCATTTCCTCACTATTACAGAGTATCTTATAAAACTCCTACAAAATGTTTTCTGTGGTTCAAGAGATTAAATGCTAAGATTACAAGAAGATAAGAGAGGAGCAGCAGCATGCTACAGTTACCAGGGCTAAACATAATGGAGATTCAACTACATTTGGGAGATGGGGGGGGGGGGGAGGGGAAACACCAAAAAAAAAAAAAAACAACACAGAAACATGATCAGGGAGGAACGATGAAGAAATGCATTTGGCCATAGTGTGCACTAGGCCTGGAACTCATGACCCCATCCTCAATGGGAAAGCATGTAATTTAAAAAAAAAAAAAAAAGTGTGTGTGGAGGGGAGTTGACCACAGCAATTCCCACCTATAAAGAGCGTCCATTGTCAAAGCATCTGAAAATAAAAAACTTTGTAACTTTCCCCCAACAATATATATACAATATTTCTATCTTTTTAGATTATTGTTTTCATGTTTATTCAACCGCAGAAACTTAAGTGGTGTCACTAATAACTTACTGAACCTCCTTCAGAGGAAGCAGGTACAAGACAGGCTCGCTGAAAGATCAGCTACAATGACACGAGGTATATACACTTCGGGTTAAGAAACAATTTCTGTGCTCAGAAAATGCTAAAATAGTTAATATTTAGAATATTACAGAAATGTCACTATTTCCCATTAGTTACTGAAGAGATCTTTTCACCCAAACGAGAAAGCATCTACAAAAACGTTTTAAGATCAATACATATATTGGAGCACACACTATATTTTCATTTAATGTCTGAGCACATCTAATTTTGCAGGTAAGGTTTAGAAGTAGTTTCTAACAGTCTAGTAGAATTAAAAGTTTCTAGCTATTCTGAGCGCATACATACACTTCAAATCTGTATTTATATCCATAATATTATTGATCTCATTGTTACACAGCAAGCATCTACAAGTATTTCTAGACTATTGTATTAATTTTCACTCCTCTGCATTTTGGTGCCTACTACATTCTCATAGTTTAAGACCCAAAGGAGTAACAGATTATCGCCCAAATAAGTTTGAATATATCAAATGAAAGGTCTTCACGTCCATGATGCTCAAGAGTTTGTCTGTTTAGATCACAAACCGTCTCAGCGAATCAGTTACCAGTTGTTACTTTCTGGGACAAGAGCTACTAGCCAGCTAGAGCAGCAGTACAACCCCATTTTAGATCATGTAACTCCATCTCGGCCAACTGACCTGCATTTGGCAATCCCAGTATGGAATTAAATTTCTGTTTCTTTATATGCACGTGCAGATGTAATATAATTATAGTATTAAAATCAAGCCCACATACCCTGGTGGCAACGGTTCTGTACTGGCATTACCAGGCTGCTGTCTTACAGGTTCTGCAGCTGCACTTGAGGTGGAGGAGGCTTCCCTTGGTTTTGCTGCATCTGCTGCTGTACTGTTTCTAGCATTAGGTTGAGCACAGTCTGTTGCAGCTGTAGGTTCTAGTCCAGCAGACACAGCAGGTAACGTAGAAGTGCGGCTTTCAGAACAACTAGTTGCTTCTGTTGTCGACTGAGGTTCTGCTGTAGTGTTAGTGCAATCTGAAGACATGGGAGCTTCGACTGAACCTGTCGCAGCCTCAGAGACAGAAGAAGTACCAGCTTCTGGTGCAGAGGTGGATGACTCGCCATTAACTGAGAAATGGGAAGTAAGAACATTTGTGCATCAGAATCTGATGAGATTTACTTTTCAAATTACCAACTTTTGGAGTAAACAACATGGAAGGCTGAGAGAGCTGGGACTCTTTAGCCTGGAGAAGAGAAGGCTGAGCAGAGACCTTCTTATTCCTTATAAGTATCTAAAGGGTGGGTTGAAGGAGGATGGAGCCAGACTCTTTTCAGTGGTTCCCAGTGACAGGACAAGGGGAAACAGGCACAAGTTGGAACATAGGAAGTTCCATTCAAACACAAGGAAAAATTTCTTTAAGGTTAGGGTGACAGAGCACTGGCACAGGCTGCCCAGGAAACTCGTGGAGTTGCCTCCTCTGGAGATTTTCAAGACCCGCCTGGCCTCAGTCCTGAGTAATGTGCTCTAGGCAATCCTGCTGTAGCAGGGGAGTTGGACTAGATGATGTCTAGAGGTCCCTTTCAACTCTGAAGATTCTGTGATTCCGTGAAGGAATATGTTTAAGTCGCACCTATATGCCATACGCAGCATTTTTGTCTAAGATGAGAAAAAGTCACAATGCATCTGCCTTGGTTAAAGCTGTAATTAAAACTTACAGTCTGCAAACCAAACTCTGTACTTCCCTGCTAAGGTAAGGTAATTTCTTAGCTTCTGCATATTTTGGTCAACTCAACATTACACCTTACTCTTTAGATTAGCAAAAGGTACCCATCTGCTTCCCAGAAAACAGTACTGCTTTATTTGCTTTGAAACTTTGAACTTAGATCAGCTTCAAAAAATAATCTTGATTAGTATGACATGAAAGAAAAATATTAAGAGATAAATAACTATGAAATTTGGAAAATTAAGAGATGGTTCTTACAGATGTTTTTTTCTCCTTTTTCAGAGTTGAGGTACAGAACTCTACAATTAAGCAAAAACCACTCACATGTGACTTGGAAAAAAAAATCCCCCTCCAACAGTGGGATTAAAATACAAAAATTAGTATTTGGCTAACGTAACTTATGTTGTTCAATGACTGACAAAAATTATTTTAGAATCACAAAGTAAATAAATTTCTGTCTTTTAAAGAACAATACAAATGTCATCCAACTCAAACAAGCATAATCTCATAAAAGTTTTAAAGCAGGCATGGATTTAGCAGGAAAAGGAGGCTAAGAAGGTTTTATTACTCCCAGACCCACTTGGCCAACAATACATCAATATCAGTCATCTGCAGAGCTTAACAGAACAGTAGCTGAGCACAAGAAGATATTGTCTTAGACAAGCGGAATCAGGTATGGCAGTAAGTAGGACCCTCATTAAAAGTCAACACCCTATTAAAAGCAGTGCAACATCATTCACAGCTTTCATTTTCTGCACCACTAAACCAACACCAGACAGTGACAATTCTATTTAAACTCACCAGTTTGTACCTCTTCTAGAGCTGGAACTATTCTTCTACAAGACTACATAAAATACGCAACATAGACTTCAAGTAATTTTCTATCTAACAGCATACTATCAGCTTACCATTCTAAGGATGGAGGTAAATACAATTGCTCTATACTTATAACCTTATTGATACAGATTTGCAAAATTTAACCATAGACTAGTGCCTATAAAATGCTGATCCATCACTTTAAAGAGTTTGTTTACTTTAATTCCATATAACACTCTTACAAATAAAAAAATAGCTAGATTCTACCTATTACTTGCAATATATATACAATGTCAGCAATTTCTTGCCTTCCCAGATGGTCAGAAAAGCAGGTCAAAGAATTACAAACAATAAACCTGTCATCAGCAATGTATTTAAATTAGCAAGTCAGTTTCTTCAAGGAATTATCACTGTCATAACTATTTTCTTGCTATGCATAATGATAAGAGCAAGTCAGTTTCTTTAAGGAATTATCACTGTCATAACTATTTTCTTGCTATGCATAATGATAAGCATGATTTTACAGGCAGCAGCAGATTCGTAAGATCTGTAAAGGCTTTGCTTTTTCAACACAACTATTCCAGGGTAATATATCAACACTTCCACCTCACGCAAAACAGGTTAACTACATTAAGAAAAATCAAGACTTGTATTATTCCAAGCAAATGTAAAGCATGACATTTAAAAAAAATAATCGCAACTAGAGACAATTTGATCAAGTTTCTTCAAAATTCTGCTTTAACTTGCAACAATTTCACTTAAATATTAGGAAAAAGCCAATGGGAATTTCAGCTTTCATTAAAAAAAAATTCAATTCATCCACATGAAAGAGTGAATGGGATTACATAATGAAGTTAGAAGCAAAATAACTGACAAATCATCAGCTCTTTTAGTAAGCTGATCTCCAAAACAGATCTATAAAACATTACATTAGCCAATTACTTCTCAATTAGATCTAAAACAGCAATTCTGGCTACATCACATGAAATTACAATCCTGCAAAGCACAACAGTGGGGGCGGGGGAATGTCTGTCATCAACAAATGCTGGAGACCTGTTTTATGCCTTGCCTTAAAAAGGTCTCCACCAACTGGTACAGTAGTTGAAAACTGTCATATCAGTGCCTCACTGCAAGCTCAGTGATGATTTAATCAATATTACTATTTGAACAAATCAATTATTTTTGCAATTACCCTATCCTAATACAGATTTCAGATGGATCTCTCTGCTATTGAAGAAAAAGGGAGCAATGCCTAAATAATATATATGCCCTCTGGCCTTCAACTGAAGAGAGGGGAATCAAATTCAAGTTCTCCAAACAGAGAAAAGCTTCAGAGAAGGCCTAATTTAATCATGACCTTTTAAAGTTCCTAATTGTTTCTGCTGTCTTCCCACCATACCCACATTTCCCACTCTGTTACAGAAAGTTTGACAGTCTCTGTTCTACTGTTTAACAGCTTGCCTATTTCTATTTAAGGTTATCTTCTTCCTCTGCTATCAATGTAATCTCTCAAACTGCTGAGAAAAGGCAGAAAGTGCTTAGAAAGCATTGTCATTATTAGACGTAAAGTTTTGCCAGAGGAACACAAATAAAAAACTTTCTTTTCACTTGTTTTACTATACTAAACGTTACTTGTAGTTGTGATCAAAGGTTTTGTGTCTAAGAGGAAAATTAAATTTAGTATTTGCCAATACTGTTTTGAAACAGCATACCTTTTGAAAAAATGGGAGTCAAGGAGAGTCTGCAACACATCTCAATTCAGAGCACGGCAGCTCCCTGACAGCATTAAAAAACACATTTATCTAATGGCAAAAGAAACTTAACTATTGTTACTCAAATTATTTGTGAAAGAAATCTGTTTTTTCCTCCAGAAACCAGTAATACAGGACAGAGAAACTGAAGTTTTGGACACCTTACATCATCCTTCATCAGAGAAGAGACCTGACGTGAAACTACGAAAGTTAGTACATTTAAGAATAGATCTACTCCAGAAAAAAAAAAAATCACAGAAATGGACAAGCAAGATTATAAATTCAAGCCCAGAAACATCCTTTCAGTATTTTTGAAGTCTAACAAAAGTGGCTCAACTTCAGATATATTTCAACCAGACACAAAAGCCTTATGGAACATGTTCTTATAACCCTCCCATTCTTACCAGTGCTGTTGACAGGCTGAGCTGCAAGTGGTTTTGGTACTGGTGTATTTTTGGGTCTAGCTGCAACGTGAGTAGGAGATGGTGTGCTCTCTCCATTAACAGCTTCTATACAGAATGTATTCTGTACTACAGAGTTGGAAGGTACTTGATTGTCTATCCCATTAGAAATGTCACAAGCAGATCTTGGTAAAAATAAAAGATCATTTTAGGTTACTACAAACAACATGTTAAACAGATATGCAACTAAACCAAACCCTACACTAAATCACTTGAAAGAAAGAAAGAAAGAAAAAAATTGAAGTAAATTCACAACAGTTTGTAACACGTTTGCAGTCTAGATAAGTCAAGTGTAAGACCAAAACAATTAAGGAACAAAAGGCAAATTTTGGTTTTGAGGATTTCAGATACTTAGATAAGATTTTCCATTTCCACTTCATGTTTTACTTGTAATGACATATTAGAATTGAGTTGGGCAGACTAATGAGACTGCCACATCTTCCAAAACAGCCTTAGGGACCCTTCCAAAGTGCAGACTTGAGCAGGAAAACTTTTTCTCTCATTAAGCAAGTGGAACAATTGGTTTTGTTTGTCATACCTCCAAAAATTATTCTAGTCATAACATAAGAAAGTAACAAAACTCTCCCTCAGTAAGAGGAAAATAAGTTGAGCTTCTTTATGCATAAGCAGGATGGAACATTGTAAGGACAGATATACACAGGCAGCTCTGTTTTTATAAAGGTACATGGAAATAAATGTAGTGCAAGGGCTTGTGAATGGAAAGCGTTGTTCAATTACACTGTTTTTACTTAATCTAACCCAAAATGCTTAAAGCCACCCACCAGAAATTACATTCAATGCCAACTCCCCATCTTATTAAGTAGAGACTAAAAATTAAAGAGAAGTTAAACAGGTGATAAAAAAAACGTGAAAACTGTTGAAGTCCCACTTGGCAGAGTAAGAAAGTAAGAAGCAGCACTTCCACCCCACCTTACCCAACTCCGAAGGAGTAGTATAAACCAAGAATTAAAGTATCATTCCTTTTCAATTCTAGACTACAAACACAATTTGCTTCATGTACAGAAGCTAGCTTAAAACTTTTCTTCATCTCTTAATTTTAAAACTGTAAATCAAAACTGCCAGATAGTTCTATGGAAAACTGCTGTAATCAATAGATCAAAATCAAGAGCGGGATCCCAGTAAAAGCCACACCTCCATCAACAATAGTTGAATGAAAAGAAACGATTGTTACTACTCTTTCAAAATGGTATGAAGATGTGTTTTAAATCACTTTTAACAGTCCAAAACCTTTCTAAAGGAAAATAAGAAGCAGCAACTTTTTATCCTCACTCCCTCATATTGGGTGCCCATGGGGGAACACAGACAAACCTCCACATACTCAAAACAAGAATCAAGTCAAGCGTACAAGGACAAACGTGTCCCTGTCGCTCAAATGCATACCAACTGTACGTTTTTTTTCGCTCCATCATGTGTAAAGAACTGTAATGGAAAGGGGTTTACTGCAAGGTAAGTGAGCAGGCTAGTAATATTAAATTGATCTGAATGTTGACCTATTTGACTCACTAGTGGTGAGGGGGCAAACAATCTACTCCTACTTGTCTCCAGGGAGTCCCTGAGCTGGTGTTAAGATAGAGAAGCCATGCCTTATTCTTGCCACTTTAGGTTGAAGCAGGCAACCCGTTTGCCTCAGTGTTCTGAATACTGTTTCCTAAACTCAATACAAGTCTCTTGAACAACTTCCTCATCATGACCTTAAAAAGAAACTGGGTGAAAGGGAAGTAATTTAGCCTTTTTTTCCTTCTTCCTTCTGTTCAGATAGTACATTGCAACAAGTTGGTAGACATAAATAGAAATAGTTCTTGAACAGCAAGAGGCAATAACAGTAGGAGAGAGCAGATTCTACCAGTAGAGGAAGAACAGAATGGTAAAGTTAATTCTTCTCAAGCTAAATTATGTAATTATCATACAAGAAATATTTCTAAAACCTGTGGTAAGCTTGACAGTTAAGATCTATTCCCTTCAAAATAATTAAAAGAAAACACAAACAACGCAAACATTTCAACTGATAAATTTGCTAATATACTTCATATAGTGTAAAACACAAAAGTAAATTCCAACCTGGATGTACTTCTTCCTGAAGCATCTCTGCTTTCATGCACAGCCTCGCCATTTTGCTGAACTTCTACTGAACAGTAAGAAACAAATTCAACAGAAATATTCTATCATATCTGTTTGAAATCTTCATCAAAATATTACCATCTTCTTTAATTATTTTAACTTACTGGTTGCTGAGGAACTGAGATTTGTAAGAGATTCTTGTTCAACAACCAAACCATCTAGCACAACTGTCAGTTCACCTGTTTGCACCATGCCACTCTTGTTTTCCAAAGAGAGTTTCAACTGTTCTTTCACCTTCTCCACTAAAAATGGAGTTGGGGTGGGTAGGGGGAGAGAAGGAGAGAAGGGATAAAGGAAAGATTATATACTAAACAACATTAAAAGAGACTTTCAACTCAAAAATGTCACAGGTATTTAGTTGTACAATACTGAACATGAGAGCTATTCAGATGATTCAAATCAACATAGAAATCACTAAGGAGCTGTGTAAATTTACATCTGCTGTGGGTAAAAGCACAGTTTATTGTAAAAATAAATTGGCCATTTGCATAGTGTATTCTATAGGTTTGCTATAGGATCCCCATGGTTTCAGTACTTTGTTGTTGTTAATTTCCCAGGTTTGCTGTTTCCACTAAGCCGTTTTGAAATTATGCACTATGTACATAATATGAGAAGGCTTAAAGTCAAACAACTTCTGAACTACAAATCTAAATAGTACAAGTTATGGGAAACCTCATTCTACAACCACAGCTTACGTTCTTTTCTCATACCACCTTCCAAAACTAATTCTAAGAGACCACAACTAATTCTAAGAGACCACTGAAAGGAACATCACCTTGAGGAAGAAGTAAATGCAAAGGCTGTATAGAGTCCTTCCTCATTTTTTAAAATTATTTTTAGTAAATCCTTACTAGCATTTTCATAGAACCCAACTCCAAGGATTAAACAGTAACAGAGAGGATACCTCAAATAACTGAAAATTAAATCAGAAACTATTTTCACCAAAAGAAATTTTGAGATAATTGAAATACACAAAAAAACGTGTACATGGTGCAGTAAAAGAATTCAGTATGACTGATAACCAATGTGCACGTTTCTAGACACATACATAATCCAGAGGTAAAACATGCTCTGGATGCTGCATAATTCTCTCTAAATCAACTATTAGTAGCACAGCAGTTAAAGCTACATGTCATAAATCCAAACAGTCAGCTATGAGTTCACATTAATCAGGTTAAAATGGTTAAGGCCTTTTAGTATTTGCCATCTCAGATTAAAAGATTAATTTTTCAAGATATACCACCATACTTCCCTCCATATGATAGCATTCCAAGCTAAAGTTAAAGCTGACTGTGCACTTCCATGCATTAAACTAGCATTTCCTTACTTTTTTCATTCTTAACATATATCATAAGTGAACAATAAACATGAAAACAGGGAAGGCTACCATAACCTATTGCCAGATATCCCTCCAAGCTGTTACTTTTAAGAGCAGGTTCAACAGTGTAGTTGGGAAGCTGTTACTAGCAGACACCCACTGCTATATTACAATGGATTTCAAAGTACTTTAAATTGCTGGAGCAAGCACAAAGCTCCCAAATCTACAGAACTATTGATTTAGCAATCTGCATTTCAGAAAATGGTACTACCTAAAAGAAGAGAAGGAAGAACTAGCCTATCACTGAGTTGTTTAATTGACATATTTCTAAATCATCATTTCTGCAAAGGGTGATTGTTTTAGCTTCTGTTATTTTAACAGGTTCTGTCCCCAAACCAGATGAACAGTTGGCTGTAGTCCAACTGAGCTGGCAAGACAGCTGGGAGGGGTGTGTGCAGCAATTCAACACTAGTGATGTTTAGCAGGAGAAAGTAACAGCACTAATTCTAAAGTTTCTGCATTTAGAGGACTGCCTCTTTACATTTTCTTCAGTAATGAGCCTTTCAAGTGCTGTGTTTTAGATTAGGTATCAATAACTGAACAACTGAAGGATATAAATCAGATTACCACTGAATTACTGGATAATTCAGTGTGTGTCAAACTGCTGACTTGCTCAAATCAGAAACTCTGCACATAAACTACTTTCAGTAAAATGTACAGCTCACTCAGTGAACCATTCCCTGAAAGAATTTGCCAAGCTTTTGGATCCTATGTCCTCTGGATCTACAGTAATAAAATACGAACTATTTTGTTAGAAGTAGTTAAAATATTAACTATTTTTTGCTATCATTATTACAACCCAATTTCTTCTAATACAGTTTTTTTTTTAATTTAAAAAAGAATCAATTTTTCTGCTTAACTGTGAAATCTTGGCCAGAATCCTTATAATAATGCTGAAGAAATTCCACTTGATTTTGGATTTTGTTTCAATTTTCTATAAGAATCAGAAAAATGAAGCTTTTTTTCACCTCTCTTTTCCCCCAACCTCCCTAAACAGGGCTCTCAGGTTTGTGTATCTAACTTGTGAGAAAGGTTAGAGATTGGTTTAGCTGGAATTCTACTGCCACTCTGGAGTGGAATTTAAAGTGTGGATTCACCACCTTCTTGTACTAATGAAAAAAAAAAAATTAAAAGCAAATTAGATAAATAAGACATGTTTTAATTCTACTAAAGGCAATTTAAATTAGAAGTTACATAAAACACAACAATCTCTAATGTACTAAAGTGCAGTTCTCAATTGTTTCATTAATCAGTGGTTCCCACTGCTCTCTGGGCAGCTAAATTATGAGGGAAAAATATCCAGCCTTTCTATAGTGATTCCAGAGAAGGAAAACACGAAAAATTACATAGATGGCTTTTCTGAAAGTTTAGACTTTTTTTTTTTACCAAGTCTAAAACAGATCTTCCAGCAAATTATTACTTTGCCACAAAAGATTGTATTTAATCACTTCTGCTTTTACTTAAGTACTCTAATGTTTGTTTCAAAATTATTATATCCCATTGTTACATTTAAATTGCTCTTGATAGCACAGACACCTCTAGAAGAGACAAGTAAAGACATCAACTGAAAGTCAGTTGTAATTACATGTATAGTTAGTAGTCTGAGTGCCAGTTTGATATATAGATTAGTAATAATAATTCTACTTTACTCAAAATATCCTTCATGATAACTTACATTTTCTATTGTGTATTTCCAAAGCTTGTCTCAAGTCTACAGTGGCTCTTCCTAATAAAGCATCTGCTTTTAAAGTGTGATGGCTCCACACTCTAAATTCCAGCGTAGTCTGTGGAGTCACATTCCTGCATATAAAATACATTTTTTTAAAAAATATATACAGAATTTAAAGTATTCGTTCTTGTTATTAGGAGTATTTGAACTTAATTCACCTTCTCATATTTATTGTAATTCTTGATACTAATTAACTGAAAGAAGTTTTTGTACTGCAAGGGGACATTTTTAACTAATAACTGCAAACATAACTGCAAATTATATTTATACTTGTATAAAGATCAAACTTAAATTGCATTACTACGATAGCAAAAGGAATTTGAGGAGTTTCATAATAACCTACACTAAGCTCAAATCTCAGTTACATAAAACATGTCGCTTTAGTTATGAAATACGTATTTTCCTTATTCCTCACTATTCCAGAATTCTAACTAAAAAGTGTCATTATTAAATGCGGAGAAAAAGGTGTTAAGTATATCTGTCTGTCACTATAAAGAAAAATACTAAATATTTTTTAAAACGGAAAAAGCAATCAATCAGCTACTTGCAAGCAGGAAGAACCCACTTAACAGGTGTCAGCTTGCCATGAAAGTGTTGATAAAACATTATTTGTGAATCCACAAATATATATAAAACCATAATGCATACTCACAGAAATCAGAGGGGAAAAAATCAAATGATGAAGCTAAAGTAAAAATTGGAGGGAAGCAGAAATGTGAAGGACCCAATTACAGTAATATTACGATAATGTTTGGCAATGATCTCTCTCTCCCCTGCTCAAGAAGGAAAATGGGAAGCTATGCTAGGTCCTGAAGAGTAAGTCATGTAGTACAGGGTTTAGTACTGTAAGAGTGCTCCTGGCCGTGAAAAATGGACTAGAATCATTGTACTGCAAAAAGTCAAAAGCCATATATCCATCAGTACTGGATACAGAAAGTTGTATCAGCATTGATGAAAGCAATACTAAAAACAACCCCCACCCGCCCGACAGCAGAGCTAACTTTATAGTCACTTGAATGTGTTGGACAACACGGATCGTTTTTTTGCGGAAACCCATGAGCTAATATATTTTTGCATTTTGAATAGGCTGCCTTCTAATGGAAGTCTTACTAAAAGACCAGCTCAACAAAGAAAAGAAAAAAAAAACACCTACACACAAAGAATATATTGCTGGTGCTTATGTAGATCCATAGAACTGGGGGGAATCTGGTAAACCAGAGACTTCACTTATCCTCAAATAGACTAGGCAATTGAAGCAACGATACCATTCCAATAGCCAGAGGAAGTGGGGGGCAGAATACCTGATGTATATGTAAGAGTAAGATCCCAAGTAAGTAATACTGATGATGGAATGAGCCTGTTTGGCTGTACTGTGCATACCAGATTACCTCATTTCTATCAGCTCATCAGATCCTGCCAAACCAATCCTGCCTCCTGAACAGAAACTCTGGTCTCTGTGAATATACCTGTAGCTCTGTACTTGTGCAAGTAATAACTCCTGGAAATCATCGTCAGGTCCAAGACCGTATTATTCTCTCATGCAATATTGCAAAGGGCTAATAAGCTCTATTAAACCTGCAACATTGAGAAACATAGCACAGGAATACCCTACTTGCTTCCATTCAGGTCTGTAGTTAATAAGTAAGTGTTTCCAAGCAAACAGCTCTCCAAAGCTAGGTATGTTGTACCACTCCCCGCTCTCTAGCACTGTTAGTTACAGGAACCTGGCGTGGTTCCTACTACTAGCAAAGCTGGCTATTGCACAAAGACAGGTCAGATGCTGTAAAACGTACTGGCCTGTGCTCAGTGCCACCTGATAGCAGCTATGCTGTTTCCAGACCCAAACCTGAAGCAGTCCAATCTTGCTTGTATATGAATGCATTCTACCAAATTGCACAGTGCAAGATTGCCTGTTCTTAATAGCATCATATTCAGGTATTCACCTGTAGCACAGTTAAACCAAATCAAACCACAAGAAGATTAAAAGGTCAAATATTAGGATAAGTTGCAAGGTCACTCTGCAGTAAACTGTTCTTGTGTGTGTATCCCTTCATTAGGAAATTTAAGGGAAAAAGTGACCTTCCTCATAACTACTATTTATCCAGCTGAGATTTTTTTCCTTTTAAAGTTGAGAATGACATGGTTACAATTAGTAACATCTTCTAGAGAGGAATCTTAAACTTGAATGGTCCACAGTACTAAGAACTATCACGAGTATACCATGTATGGCAACTGTATGCAAGGGACACTCTGTACAAAGAAAGACTCTCAAAACATTGTAAGAATTGAGAAAAAAAAATCATTTGAGATAAATGTCTTCTTATGTCTGCATTTAGTCATCAACAGCCAGAGAAAACTATATAGGCAGCCAAGCTTAGTAAATATTTGCCTGCAATGTCTGCCTAATAAATAGTATTAAACAACTAAAAAATCTACTTACACTGTCAGCTGCTCATCCCATTTTGGATTTGAAGAACTACTTGATTTTGCGGTTTTCTTAATTTCTCCATCTGCAGTTAATTCCGTGTAGAAAGTTGTTCCAAACCAATTCTTTTTCCGTTTCAGTTTGGCACTAGAAACTAATAAAATACATTGCTTTATCCATAACAGCATGCTGTTGCTGAAAAACAGAAAATGTACTGCCTACACAATGTATGAAACGCAGCATGGCAATGTTACTCCTCACCTTTGCTCCTTCTGCTGAACATAAAGAGGTAAATGCTAAAATGGTAACTTTTATTTTCAAAAGCTATTTTGTCAGATAGTTGAAACCAAGTGTGACGTATTCTCTTCACCATGTAATGGCAGGATGGGTTGGAGAGACAGCACAACAATTATTTTAGGGATAAATACTGAAGATCATGTGGGTTCTTTTGTTTATTTTCTCATTGTTCTTCCTACTCTTCTCTCTCATTCCTCCCATACTTCAGTGTGATTCTCTTTCCCTTCACTTCCAAACTAAAGCAAAGCTGAGTATTTTCAGCTACTTGTAAATAACACTTCCTTGTTACTTTTCTGTATGGTAATTGCTAATTCAAAAATAAGTGGAAGTTAATTAAACTGCCTGAAAGGGAGACAAAAAGGGTCTGTCATGTATTTCTGGATTACAGTATTCTGAGATGTATACATTAGTTACTTAAAAGTTAGTGGGATGCAACCGTCCAAGATTCTCAAGGCATTAGCCACAGACTTTTTTTTAATTGCACTTAGAAGGTGCACACTTAGCTCCCTCATATTTGAAAAGTCCAGCCTAAGTCATGTGTCACGTGTTGTAAAAGAGAACCGCAGCCTTGATAACAATGAGATTAAATGTACAAGGCTAAAAATATAATTCCACACATGGGTCATATTTTTTCATCTGAAATCATTATATTTTTTTAAGATAAAAACCTCTATTTCTTCCACATTTTTTCCTCCATATAATGCTTTATAAATGCAACTGCTACATTTGTTAAAACATAGGTATTTAGTCATAATATTGAAGCTTTCTTTTAGTTTCCTCCATTTCATCTGATTATGTTTTAAGTCATTAAGTTTTCAATTCCCAAACATGAAAGGAGACAATTATCATTTTTTGGTTAGGACTTCTTTTAAAAAAAACTAGGGGTACATATCAAATACTAGCAAAAGACTACAAAAAGAACTAACAAGACAAGATATCGTGCCAACATATTTGAACAAATACCAATGGCAAAACTTGTTGGCAACATGCCACAACTGTCCAAACTCAAACTTACCACTCCATATGAATCTCCCTGTCTACAAAATGAGTATATGCTAATTGCTGCCTTTATAGAAGTGATTTTTAAGTACAGTTCTTGAAATACAAGTCTAGATTCTACAGCAGCATAAACTAATCTGAGCATAAACCAGTGTACGTCAGTCCCACACTGCTCTGTCTCCCACTTCTTTCTCTGGACTGCCACTGGTGTTCCTCTGATCTTGCAATAAAGACTGGTTAGAGAACTAAACCTTCAGAAAACAAATCCTAAAAATTGCACAGATTTCTTCCCACTTCAATCCTTGAACCAGATCTCTTGAAGTCAAGAGAAGCTCAAGTGCCAGAAAAACACAAGACTACTTGCATAAGGAGAGGTACAGTACAGGATATCAAAATGATAATTTCTGCATACACAGATCTGAAGTTACGGGAAATTTGTGCAACTCAGTTTGTTACAGTTATACATATTCAAACTACAGGCGGCCCCATCTATGCTATTAGTTATTGCCAGTTTTGATCATTCATCACATTATCAAGTTATGTGATCCCTACACAAGGTTAATCAGTTTTAAGGTTCCTCTCTTATCTAATTTGACAAAATATCCATTTGGGGACTCTCCAACGATATATTTTTTTCTCAGATAACCTGGCTATCTTTGGACCACCCAAAATGACGTATCTTTCTTGAGATGCAGCTTTTTCAAGACATGGTACCTTATTCATCTTTTTTCCAAATTTTGTTCAAGATAGCCTTAATACATTCTTGGTCATGCACTCATTCTTACTTCAGGGTTCCCAGATTTCTCAGGATCCCCGGGAAATTCAAGTTATTTATCTATGGTAAACTAATACATACATATATATACACACATGCATTTATGTGTATATACATATTTATGCACAGTGTCTTACTATTTGCTAGTAACATTTACACTTTTAACTACTGTAAAACTGCCACAATTAGCTATCAAACTTGTTTACCTAGATGCATTTTGCTTATCTTCAGACTACAAGTCTTTGTTCTGCTCTGCCATCCCACAAAGAGCGCCACTCAGACTAATACTGAGTATCACAGCCCTGACCAGTTCTTATCCTTGAGTAGCAAAATGCATAACCTACTTGGCCTGTTCAGTATCTATTAACAAAAGTGTCCCCAACACAATCGGAAGTATCCAGAACTGCTTGTAGCCCACTCGTGTTTCCCTTCCAGCAGATACTGAGATGGCTGAAATCTACCTGGAACTATGAGAATGAGCACAGCAAAAGTAAAAAAGTAAACAGTCACAAGATGCAACATAGTAAACTCCAATTGGATAAAAGGAAAAATATTTTCACAGTGATGTGGTTTATCACCAGAACAAGCCGCCCAGGAAGCTGTGTAATCTACAGCCTTTGAGATGCTGAAAATTCAACTGGACAACCTGAGCAACCTGATCAAAGGTAGCCCTGCCTTCAGCAGAAGAGTATACTAGGAATCATCAAAGGTCCCTTCCAACCTAAATTATTCCATACGGCTGTATAATCAAACCTGCTCTCCTGAGGATAATACAGAATACCTATGTTATTCTCAAAAGATGTTCACCTGATAGCTCATCAAAGACCTCACTCTTTCGAAAGGCTAGCACATTTTGTGATCTCCTCCAGTTCTTCTCCAGCTTCGCTAAACATTGCACCCATTTTCAGCTTGAGATTCACTACAACTGTCCATCTTTTTTGTAGCATTTCAATAATATATCTACCCTACACAGAATTTGTGCCATTAAGTATTTGTTCTCAAGCGAAATTCCTTACATTTGTCCCTACTGTTGTACTGAATTTTTTTTCCTAATTTGAATAGATTATTAAACCCTGTCATCCAACTCACTGTATAAACTCTACCTAGCTTCAATTCATCTACATATATTATAGTCACACTCTTAACTGTAACATTCATGTTATTAATTAAAATATTAACTGTGTTGATCCACTTTTTACACTTACTTCAAAGATTGCTTTTTAGAATACATACGTTTTTCCTGTAAAAATCCCCATGATACAAATCACTACTTGCCTGTTACTTGCATCTGTAATCTTCCATTATGGTTGTTACTTGTATCAGATCTTGGTGAGGCTGTGGCCATGTCAGAGGTTTAGGCTTTAGCCTAAAAAAAAAACAGCACACGGGTAGCTTACTAAAGAGTACTTATCTCTGCATGTTAGTTTCAAATATTATATAAAACACTCAACTAATCAGCAAGTTACCAAATGTTACTTAGGTATGGCAGAATGCATTATTCCATAACACCAGTTAAAAAACCCCAAATTACTTTGGAAATTTGTCCCAAGTTACCTTTGAGGATGCCAAAACACTTCAGCAATGAACACATTTAGGCAGTTTACAACAACAGTATGGCAAAAAAAAATTAACTGGTATCAATAATAATATGGGAACAGTCGTCATCAAATCTTTTTGATCATGTACCTGTATCAGTAAAAAATTTTTGAGCACACACCCCCAACATGTGTGTATACTAATGTATTATGTACATTATAAAACATATAAAAAAAGAAATTAAAAAGGATGAGAAAAAGATGAAATAAACAGTATTTTTAAATAATTTTTATTACTAATGGTACAAAAAACCTTTTTGCTCTTGATAATTTCTTTTTTATGTGACAGCCATGTGACTGAATATGTTTCATAATTTTTTTAAATGTTGGCTTAACACTTTGTAATACAGTGATTTGAAGGTTTGGTTCTAAATTCAATTTATTTTGATACTTGGTTTTAATGGTTGTCATAGCTGGAAAAGACAATTTACAAAGTTACATACATTCAAATGAAAGTGCATCACTGGCTCCACTTATTAAATCATGATGCTCATTTTTCATCCCCACCCACTAATTATGCATAAGTTTTTCTTGAAATTTGGCCAGTAAATTTTCATCTTTCCTGATGTTATTTCCAGTTGTTATTGCAAATTAATGGAAGGTGTTGCATTTTTATATTTTAACAAATGGGTTCAAAATCCCCTAAAAGTCTTCATTTGGAAGACTTTTGAACAGGTGAGGAAATTCTGTTTCCAAGTTTAAGTGTACAAATATAAGTTTTCATAGATGACAGATCTTTTCTGGCAACAAAATCACACAATGATGGAAACATTCCAAAACATTCTTTTTCAAAACGCTCTCTCCATAGCACAAGTTTCTTTCAAAAAGCAGACACCGTCTTGCTCATTGTTAAAATGTTACCTTCACCATGAAGGGACACGTTAAATGTCTTTATCTTTTTGAAAATACCTGTTAGGCAGCATACTACTGACAGCCAGTTGTCATCACAGAACATATCAGCAAATTCAAAACACTTGCCTTTTTGTAAAAGAAAAATATGTAAGTAATCTTTAAGCTTTATAACTCTTCTAAGCACTCTGTCATGATAATCAGCAAACCTCTGCATGGTACAAAAGATTTTCGTGATCACTCCCCACGCCATTACAAATTATTGTAAAGATTCTACTCTTTAAAGGTCTTTTTTTCATACAGTTAACCACATCGATGTCATACTGCAGCACTTTGTGCAATTCTGGCTCCTACTTTCTTGTTGCCTGCCTATAGAATCATAGAATGGCTTTGGTTGGAAGAGACCTTTAAGATCATCAAGTCCAACCATTAACTTAGCACCGCCAAGTTATGACTAAACCATGTCCCTAAGTGCCAAATGTACACGTCTTTTAAATACCTCCAGGGATGGCGACTCAACCACTTCCCTGGGCAGCCTGTTCCAATGCTTGATAACCCTTCTGGTGAAGAAATTTTTCCTAATATCCAATCTAAACCTTCTCTGGTGTAACTTGAGGCCATTTCCTCTTGTCATAGAAACATAGAATGGTTTAGGTCGGAAAGGACCTTAAAGATCATCTAGTTCTAACCCCTCTGCCACAGGCAGGTACACCTCCCACTAGACCAGGTTGCTCAAAGCCCCATCCAGCCTGGCCTTGAACACTTCCAGGGATGGGGCATCCACAACTTTCCAGGGCAATTTGTTCCAGTGCCTCACCACCCTCATAGCAAAAAATTTCTTCCTATTATCTACTCTAAATCACCTGTTACTGGGGAGAAGAGGCCGACCCCCACCTTGCTACAACCTCCTTTCAGGTAGTTGTAGAGAGCAATAAGGTCTCCCGTCAGCCTCCTATTCTCCAGGTTCCTTTAGCTGCTCCTTGTAAGCCTTGTGCTCTAGACCCCTCTCCAGCTTTGCATGATGCAGCACTATGACATGTGGTGCTCTCCTTGTAACCTTACCCCAGAATCCTTTTTTACTTCAGTCAAAGCAGCCACTCCATCAGTGGTTAATTTGCAGATTTTTTCCATTTAAAAAAAAATGTTATTAAATAAGTCATTTACTGTTAAGAACGTATCTTCTCTGGTACATCTTTCTTTACTGATTTAGATCTTTGTGTATTTCATTATTGACACAGAATTTAACATCTTCCATAAGCTGAGCCACATTACAAGCATCTATGCTTTCATCCGGCTGTACAGCAAGCCTCCCATGCTATGCATTTTGTTCTAATATTTGTTTCTTCAAATCTTTGGCAATGTTTTCCAGACATCTTCCAACAGTGTCTGCTGACAAAGGAATGCATTTTAGTTTGTGACCATACTGTTTTCCTTGTATTATTTCAAACATTTTTACTGCAGCAGGAAGATCAAGTGTTTCCTCAACGGCATGCGGCTTCTATGTCTTTTGCTATTGAGAAACCTCAAAAGAGGCTTCTAAAGATCTATCATTAAGCTTAGTGAAATCTTGTAAAGTACTGGACTGATTATCACATAACTTTAAACATTGTTGAAAAAATTGTAGAGGGTTGTCTTCATGTTCTGGATACTTAGCTTTTAAATGCCTTGTTAATTGCGATGGCTTCATATTATCATTAGCTGATATCTCAGGATAAAATACTATCTTAGGGTGATGTTCATCATTAATGACAGTGGATGTATATCCACATTTCAAACAGCCTTCTTGATAAACCCAAATTTTTTTGGCCAACATCTTGTCAGATCTAATTACCATTGTTTTCAGCTCATAATGCAGCTGATCAGGAGCTCATATTAGAAGCAGGAAAAGTGTCAGCTTTGCCATGTTCTTGTTCACTTGTGCTCACATTATTAGTATTATCTTCAATCTGTGGTCTCTTTGCAGGGTTATTTTAAGCCACTTACCCATTTTGTGAGGGTTAGTTTAGTGAAAACTAGATAATATAATCCATAAATCCACCTAACCAGACACACATAAACTGCTGTGACCCTCCCCATGTTGTGAAACACCAAATCCACCCTTGGGACACCTTGTGAACCATACACGACACAGGACTATCTGACATACGGACTGTGTGAGGGCGCCAGTGCACACATGTATATTAAATAGAGCTTAATTTCTTTCTTATATTTCAGACAAAATGTTAAGCCCTAATATTTTCTTCCCACACTTCAATGGATGGTCTTGCGCACCCCACTTTGGAGGCCACTGATACGGAAGACATTAAAGGAGCAACACATGCAATCAATTCTGTGGCAAGTAAACTCAAATTCTTCACAAAAAAACAAGATCTGCAATCTAGTTCTAATCATACATTAAGAAATTAGTTTAGGCATACTTTTGTAACTGACAAATTATAGTTATTTTTACTGGGTTTTTTTTTCCTCCTACTGTTCAACCTGCATAGATCTAAAATGCTAGGAGGTTTTCTGATTTTTATTTGGTTGGTTGGTTAGGCGGTTGGGTTTTGTGGTGTTTTTTAACTCTACTCCTAGCATGCACAAAGCAAAATAAATATTGAAATACAGAAATAAACTGTGTCAAAGTCCTCAGGTAGACAGTTATTGCCTAATCTACTCAGACTTCAGGTGCTGATTTATCTGCAAGGCATACCACCTGCCCTAACCTGAGTTTCTGGCTCTGCTTGCTACTAAGTTGCTAACTGCATTTGGCAAACACATATTTGCCAGTCTCCTGATAACAGGGAAATGACAGTTCACTACACTTAGCTTTATATCATTACACTTGAAGGAAAAAATGACCGTGATGGCTGGGAGAAATTATTACAATGCCAGGGAGATCCCAACAGAGGATGGAGATGAAACAAAGCTAGGCTTCAGGTTGGCTGAAGGGCTGTATGTTACTGCAATAGCTATATGACTGCATCCCACGTCACCAGTGCCCTGATGTTCTGTTTCTGCTCCTGTAAAATGAACATCCTTCTATAATAGAAGTCTATGTTATATTCTTGCCAATGTGGTACACCTAGGTACATTTACACAGCAATGATTACAGCTCCAAATTTTTAGTATGTTTTAACAAAATACTGCTTTAGAGTGTATGTCAAATACTATTTTGAAAAACAAATTAAAATATATGCAAATGCAAAAAAAGCATTTAAAGGTTTTTAAATAAACATAGCTTTTTAGCAATACATGAAGAAAGTGTTATGTCATATTCTATATTCAAAAGGGTTTACTGAACAGAGCAAAGTAGTTGAACTGACTGATTCTGATCTCATCATATTCTAAAGGTTCCAAAGTTGCAGCACCCCTATCGTTACTAAACTGATTAGGTATTAAAAACTGGTTAGGACTTAAGGGGGATGGAAACATTAAATTTTCTCTGAGTCAAAAGAAGAAAACTAATCAATTGTTTTTTCTAGTAACTTCTTTTTCAGAAATATGTCATCAGTTGTACTCATCAGTAACTATCCAAACTCAGCTACTAACATTTTTAAATTAACAAGTTACTGTCTAATCAACTCTGATGCAGGTTGGTTCTCCTGGAAGAAGAGAGTGCCTGCTCACATTGTCATGTTTGTAATTTTCATTCAAGATCCAAAAAGCTACTCTTATCACATTATTGAAAACAAACAAACAAACAAAAAAACAACAGTCTTCACTGCCTGATGCACACTGGGTCACACTCTCTTCCAGTCGAACACATCATTCTTTCAAGTAAACAAAGCCTTCTGGAAGAAAAGTTGGCCAAGTTACACTGTACAAGATGAAGGATCTTATCTAGAGCTTTGGACACCTACTACTCTGTGAAGGCTGGTCTGGATACATAGCAAATGCTGCTGCACTATCGAAGAAGAGAATCATAATCCAAAACATCCCCTCAGCCTTTGATAGGAAAATTACTACCATGATGCAGCCATAGAGGGGAGAGGGGGGGATGGGACACGGGCAACAACCCCATTTATCACATGAACGGCTTGCAGTAGTAATAAAAACAGTATTAGAGACATTGTGTCATATTCAAGAAAAGGACAGGACATGAAAAGCACTACTGAGAGAATGAAGACAATGAAAGAACAGTCTAACAATAAGGAAGACTAGAAGTAAACCTGCTCATCATCTGAAAATATATCAGGAACATGTAGAAAACAAAAATAAAGGCTAATGAATTAAAAGAATAGTGTTGACATAAATGTTCCCAAAAGTCTCAAGTTTCTGGGGAGCAAGGCTGCAGCAGAGAAAGAGAGCAAGTATATACTGTATGAAACTAAGTAGGGACAGTAAAGTAGCCACATAGCAGAGGGACTGACAGACTTGCACTAGGATGGGGTTACACCATCACTCTTGCCTCATTAGAAGTAAAAATTTTCATAAGATGAGAAATATTAAGAAAAAGTTCTACAACTAGAAATTCTTCAAATACTGGAAAAAAAACAGGAGTTTCAAGGACTAGCAGCCTCTCATCTTTATCACAGATGACAGAAGAAACTATGTCTGCATGGCCAAAAATAACCAAAATTTCAACTAAACAAGTTGTCTGATCTTGGTGAAAAAAGGGATGGGATGGCAATTACATGAAGTAAAGCGAGGACTGAGAAGTTTTCACAACCAGGGACATCATCAAAAGCAAAATACCAGTACTTTCTTGATCTAATTTGCAAGGAAAAGCCTATATAAGAAAGCAAAACAGATGGTGAAGAAACACTGAAAGATTTTTTTCTAAATAAACATTTTTTTCAAGTTTTATTTCAAATAATGCAAGCCCTAACCACTAATGGGCAAGGGAACACTATGTCCTATGGGCACTTTTTACTGCTTTCTTGCATCATGCACATCATGTACTTTTTTTTTTTTCCTCAGCCCTAAATCCGTTTTTCTTGTTACTCAAAATAAATGTCAAGTTTGGCTACTGAACATGTTGATTAAGGGTTAAAACCTTTGAGTTTATCTCTACATAATCTTAAAAAGAGGATTACATACAACAATGTAACAGTCACCATCCTTGCAGTTATAATCTTCCTGAAAATCAGGGGATTAATTCTAACAAGGCTACAGTCACCACACATTCCCAAATATGAACTTGCTGCACCTCTTTACTGAAGTTCTTTCATCAGAAAGGACCTCTCCTTTTGACGTTGGGAAAGTTTAATCTCAGAAACTGGTTACACACAAATGGAGACCAGATCTGTTCCAGATCTGGAGAAGAATCTGTAGACTGAAAAGGGTGTTGGCCTTTATTAAACTGAGCAGGATAGTAAAGGATCATTTCTACAACTCATCTTGCCTACAGCAAAACTAACAAAAAAATTTTAAGACTTGACATGCTTGTTGTGGTTTAACCCCATCCGGCAGCTAGAACCACACAGCCGCTCACTCAGTCCCCCTAGTTGGGATGGGGGAGAGAACAGAAGAGCAGAAATGAGAAAAAACTCATAGGTTGAGACAAAGAAAGTTTATTAGGTAGAACAAAAGCCATGCATGCAAGCAATGCAAAACGAGGGATTCATTCACTACTTCCATCGGCAGGCAGGTGTTCAGCCATCCCCAGGAAAGCAGGGCTTCATCAGGCATAACGGTTTCTTGGGAAGAAAAACACCATAACTCTGAACGTCCCCCCTTCCTTCTTCTTCCCCCAGCTATATATACTGAGCATGATGTCACATGGTGTGGGATACCTCTTTGGTCAGCTGGGGTCAGCTGCCCCAGCTATGTTCCCTCCCAACCTCTTGTGCCCTCCCAGGCTGTTTGATGGCAGGATGCTGTGAGGAGCAGAAAAGGCCCTGACAGCCTAGCAACAACCAAAAAACATTAGTGCGCTTTCATCACTGTTTCTCATCCTAAATCGCAAACATAGCACTATACCAGATGCTAGCAAGAAAGTTAACTCCATACCAGCTGAAACCATAACACACTCCCTAAACCTACTAGTTGTTGGTGACCAAAACTGAATTACAATAATATTTACACCTAGACAAATAGAGAACTTTAAGGTCAAAGTTTTATTTCCCTGACCTCCACAGGCCTGCTTGCTACTTCAAGAACTAATGGAAAGTCTATGCTTATCAGCAAAGGGTATCCTCCACAAACACCAATATGGCCATCTGAGAACCACTGAACTTTCTGCTTGATGTGGTGACAAAAAACATTATTCTTCACAAAAATTTGATCTGTCCTCTTCCATTTCAGATGTCCTCTTTCTTTTTAGGATCTACTATTACAGGCTAATTCAAAATGTCTGCAATTCCATTCTCCTTTCCAACTAAACATATGGTAACCAGGAATATACTGTGAAGCCCAGTAGGTACTTTGTTTTAGATGTGATGCACTAGGGATACAGACAAGAGACATTACATAGGCCAAGGTATTAGCTTTTACTAACCAGTAAGTTATTTGTGTATGTGAGGGGAAAAAAACCCTCTCCTGTGAACAGAAGCTTCCAGCAAAAAAATGCATTAATGGACATCTTATATATTTAATCAAAATACTTGCTGGTTTGATTCCTTTCAATAGGATGCCATAATTTAACATATGCACACATCATTTTACAATCCTCATTTTCAGGTACAACTAATTAAATATAAACATGGCAAAATGGTACCTTGACATGTTGCAGACATTTAGAAGGTTTCCTTCAGGTACGCACTATGTTATACTCACTCTTAAGGAACCAAATTGTTTGAACAAGAGGACAAACTTTAAGAAAAGGAAAAAAATTGTTTAGTCACACCATTGTTTTAATTATCTCATATTACACATCCTTCTAGGATGCAAGGAGTTTAAAAAGCATTCTATTTAGTTGCAAATGAACATATTGCAACAGTCCCGCAGCCAATAAGTCCCCCTTAAAATTACTAAAAGTTGCGAAACTGCTAAGAGATCTTTTTTAATGTCAAATAGTAAACATTGACACTTTTTAATTTATTGAAATTAAGTAATGGAACAAGTACAGACTAATAAAGCATCATCAGGCAGCAGGCCTTGTTTTGTCTCTTTTATACATATACTGAAAGAAACACAGTCCAGTGGCAAAAAACAGTAACCAGTGCTCTGATCTGTGACTCCCACTAGCCATAGACAAGGAAGACAAAGTCCAAGTTACACAAACAGCTCTAACCTTTGTTTTCTGAGAATGCTTTACACTGAAGGACTTCCAATAGCTCTGTTTATATGCCACTGAAATGTTACGGGGTTTTTTCACAGACTGAGCCAAGTTCCTTGTCTTTTGGTACTCTGCTTTTGCCCAAACATAAGCTACCAATTCCCAATCACACTTCTTTTCTAACCAGCATGAGTTCAATCACTTCCTGTTTTTTAAACCCCTTGTTTTTTGTTGTTTTCACCTTTGCTACCTTTAACTTTCAGTCCTATGTATACACTTACCTTTGAATTTCACACCTAAATAATTTTGATATTTTCTGATAATTAATTAATTAATTATCCACCACAGACGTACACATGAAAGCTGTATGTTACAAAATCAAAAATATTTAAGATTGGAACCATGCAACATGCATCTCTCCATCAGTTTTTTTAACTATGTCTTAAAATCGTGCATTGTGAAGATGAAAGAGCCTGCAGCGTTACTAGTCCTAACTTCTGTGACAGTATGCTCAAGGGAGGAAAGGTTTCCCTGTGAAAACAACTTAGGCTACAGTCCTGAGCTCAAACTGAAGGCAAAAGATGGCACAAGACATATTTGGAACCATAAAACATAGAACTTTAATAATTAACTTCAAAATTTGTAAGATGGAGTGAGCAGTATTGAATGGTGTCCTTACCGATGAAGTATCATTTGTAAAAGTATTTTAAATAGTAGCCTAAGTCATTATTTCATAGCTTCGAAAATACGAGAAATTGAAATCAGGTTTTCAGTGATCATTTAAGGTAATACTGGTAAGAGCACTAATTTTACTTCTCATTACATAAGGGAAACACATCATCGCAGTACTTCTAGGACAGGATTTTAATAAGATCATCATTTTCTGAGCCACAGATTATTTTCTGTAGCACCTACTGCTGGTTTTAAACTTCAGTCAAACTGATGGACTGAAATGCAGGTCTCCACCCTAAAAAAAAAAAAAAAACACAACACTAAACCAAACCAAAATTCCAGGATATTGTTTATTAAAATGAAAAACTAGCAATTTTAAACTATTTAACAGAATACATAGCTATTTGTCAAGATGGTAAGATTCCTGCAGATCGCTTTAGTACTTACTTCTACTTACTAATAATTGCCCTAATTCCTTGGATATTGGTGAGTTTCAAAAAAATATGTAGTAAAAAGAAAGATAAAAACCAAGTCTTTATGACTAAAGAAGTAAATGTAATGCTACTGTATTCTATCAGACATAAATATTACCTATGCAAATAGATCTGGAAGTCTTGAAAGAACAGTGGTAAGTGCTGTTCAAAACATTTGTAACAGTAAGGCATAGTCTATGCTAATAATGAACATTGGAAACTTTTTTGAAGTCAGTGGTCCAATCAGAGTGCTCTGAGCACCAAACACTGATCCCACAAACCACATATTCACCTTATACAATACCAAATCACAAAACCACAAAATGGTAGAGGTGGCAAGGGGCCTCTGGAGGTCATCTGGTACAAGCGCCCTGCTCAGGCAGGGCCACCTAGAGCCAGTTGCCCAGGACTGTGTCTAAATGGCTTTTATCTCCAAGAATACAGACTTCACAACCTCCCTGGGCAACCTGTGCCAGTGCTCAGTCATCCTCAGAGTGAAAAAGTGATTCATGATGTTCAGACAGAACCTCCTGTGTTTCAGTTTGTGCCTGTTGCCTCTGATCTTGTCACTGGGCACCACTGAAGAGACTGGCTCCGTCCTTTTTGCACCTGCCCTTCAGGTATTTATACACATTGATGAGGTCCCCCCAAGTCTTCTCCAGGCTGAACAGCCCCAGCTCTCTCAGCCTTTCCTAAAAGCAGAGCTGCTCCAGTGCCTTAATCATCTTCATGGCCCTTTGTTGAACTTCTCTCCAGTATGTTCATGTCTCTGCTGTACCAAGGAGCCCAGCACTGGGGACAGGACTCCAGGTGTGGCTTCACCAGTGCTAAATAAAGGTGAAGGATCACCTCCTTCGACTTGCTGGAAATTCTCTGTCTAATGCAGACCAGGACAGCATTCACCATCTTTGCCCCAAGGGCACACTGCTGGCTCATGTTCAACTTGGTGTCATCCAGGACCCCCAGGTCCTTTACTGCCAGCAGAACGTCTTGCTTCTTACTGTTGAAACCCCAAAGTACTACCAAAACCATCTTCAACTGACAATATCCCTCACTCTGTTACCTAGGAGTAGCTTACAAGCATTCTCAAAAAAAGAAAAAAAAAAAAAAAAAACCCAAAGGAATTACTTGAGGCTGAGAGGACTGAAAAAAGACACAAAAATGTTAAGTACTTTGACAATACAAAGGAGAATAAACCTATGAGAAAGTCCTCATACTTTCTGTTATCATCAACACACTTTTTGAAATCAATCTTCAGACCAGCCAAAACAGTAAGGGACAAAGTAGTATTTCATTTCTCATGCTTTCACCGAGGGCACAGCACATACTGACATGTATGGATATACCAGTGGCTTCCTCAGGATGTGCTTCAACATTAGTAGAACTTCAGCAGTCCCCTCCTCAGGGTCTGTGATGCCTGGTCAGCAAGGCAAGGCATTAGTTTTTCCAGACAAGTAACAGCTTCTCCAGAGGTTCTTCAATATCCATGATACATTGCAAATATTTTGTTTCAAGTTGCAAACCCTACAGCAGACCTACATAGACCTTAACTGGAAAGCAAACTCCCATTCTTCTTAAATCACAGAACATCCAGAGATGGAAAAGACCCATGAGGATCATCAAGTCCAATTCCCGACTCCACACAGGGCACTCTAAAAGTTAAACAATGTATCAAAGAGTGCTGTCTGAACACTTCTTGAACTGGAAGCATTGGTCAGTTCCCAGAACTGTGATATCATTGGTATTAGCAAGACTTGGTGGAATGACTCCCATGATTGGGGTGCCGGGATGGAGGGTTACAGGCTGTTCAAGGCAGGCAAAGTGGAAGAGTTGCACTGTATGCGTTTACAGTTAGTGATGATGTGGTTGAGAGCCTCTGGATGAGGATTAGGGGGATGGAAAATAAAGGAGTAGTGGGTGTCTACCACTGATCCCCCAGCCAGGATGTTAGCACTGGTGAGTTATTCTATAGACAATTAGGATAAATCTCTGGATCAGTAGTGAAGGAGCTAGCGAATGTTATGGCAGGATCCCTCTCGATCATCTACCAAAAGTCTTGGTAGATTGGGAAGGTCGCTGCTGACTGGAAGCTAGCCAATGTTTTTCCAATTTACAAGAACGGCATGAGGGATAACCCAGGAAACCTGCTAGTCTAACCTCAGTTCCTGGAAAACTTACGGAAAAGATCATACTGGGTACTATTGAACGCCATTTAAAGAACAGTGCAATCATCAGACACCGTCAACATGGGTTAACAAAGAGAAAGTTCTGTTTAACTAATTTGATATGCTTCATAACATCAGCCGCCTGACGGATGAAAGGAAGGCGGTGGATGTAGTTTTCCTGCATTTTAGTCAGGCTTTTGATACTATCCCTCACAGGCCTCCTTTGGACACATTCTAATATTCTTCACACACCATGTTTTATACAAACATTGCTATAGTTATCATTCTTAAGCCAACATCTATGCAGTTCCCAACCTCCACCCCAGAGAACAAATCTCTGTCCACTCATATTGGCATGGAGAGCAAGCTACACACAAAAATATTTAATTTTCTATATTTTTTTCAAGCACATTCACTGACAATTGTTTCAGATGCTGCAATATTGATCTATGCATTATCTACAATATATTGCCAACCTCATATTATAGAATCATAGAACAATTTAGGTTGGAAGGGACCTTAAAGATCATCTAGTTCCAACCCCCCTGCCATAGGCAGGGACACGTCCCACTAGACCAGGTTGCTCAAAGCCTCATCCAACCTGGCCTTGAACACTTCCAGGGATGGGGCCTCCACAAGCTCCATCGGCAACCTGTGCCAGTGTCTCACCACCCTCAAAGCGAAAAATTTCTTCCTAATATCCATTCTAAATCTACCCTTTTCCACTTTGAAGCCATTACCCCTTGACCTATCACTAAACACCCTTGTAAAAAGTGCCCCCCCAGCTTTCTTGTAGGCCCCCTTCAGATACTGGAAAGCTGCTATAAAGTCTCCCCAGAGGCTTCTCTTCTCCAGGCTGAACAACCCCAACTCTCTCAGCCTGTCTTCATAGAAGAGGTGCTCCATCCACGTTCTATCTTTGTGGCCTTCTTCTGACCTGCTCCAACAGGTCCATGTCTTTCCTATGCTGGGGGCTCCAGAGCTGGACACAATGTTCCAGGTGTGGTCTCACAAGAGTAGAGTAGAGGGGCAGAATCACCTCCCTTGACATGCTGGCCATGCTTCTTTTGATGCAGCCCAGGATACGGTTGGCCTTCTGGGCTACGAGTGCACATCGCTGGATCATGTTGAGTTTCTCATCAACCAGCACCCCCAAGTCCTTCTCCTCAGGGCTGCTCTCAATCCATTCTCCACCCAGCCTGTATGTGTGGATGGGACTGTCCCAGCCCATGTGCAGGACCTTGCACTTGGCCTTGCTGAACTTCATGAGGTTTGCACAGGCCCACCTCTCAAGACTGTCCAGGTCAATTATATTAGGGTCTACGAAAAAATATAGTACAATTACAGAGGTTTTAAAAAAATGTTTTTTCAGAGTGTTAGGCAGGAGGTCCAAACAAATGACAGACTATGATTCCACTGCACACATCTGCCTGTTCTGCTTTGCCTTATACTTAGACTAGCAAAGACCTTTTTAGCCTGGTTTCCCAAGCAAGCATCACATGTATGATTCATACTGTCCACCTGCCTCTTCCCACTCTTCCTTTCATCTCCATCCCTCTAAATGAATCTGTTCACCACCAGATTCAATTAAAATAAACTGAGAAGTAACATCCTCTGATACACTAAGTTACCACAAGCTTCAAGAAAATCAACAGCTAGGTAGAGGAAAAAGACACAATTTCCTGCACTTGCTTATGAGCAAAGGGCTGCAGCATGAACTCAAGCTACCCATGCTGCCTGGCTCAAAGGCTACACAGTCACTACTGAATCAGTCTGAGCTGTAGCTGTGATAGTGGCTGTTTTACTACAAGCAAGGGTCTAGAACAGTAGAGAACGACGAGATTTGTGATGTAAGAAAAATCTGTATGAAGCCTAGCTCCACTCCTCACAGAGCAACTTACTGGCAAAATATTTAGGGTACACCTGGCTTGTCAGTCTTATTCATGATGATGCTTCTAGGTCCTTCAACAATATCAAACAATGAAAAATATCACAATGCCTCCTCTGTGTATTAGATAGGACCACACACACAGTGAAATAAATGGAGTAAATGACGTCCATGTTGCTTGAACAGAGCAATGGTAGTTAAAGGCTGACACTCCAACACATATGTCAAGGAATCAGGGAGGAGTATTTTCCCTCTTATTTTAATATTCCACTGAATAGCCTTCATTATCTGCCAGAATACATAATATGCTAGCTACACACTAGTCTTTAGCCTCTCTGGGTTGCCTTCTGCTACGGATAATCCTAACGGTTGGTATAAAATATTGTTTATCAGACTTGCATCAAGAGCAATGTAAAGTTATATACCAAGGTATAGCTCTAAAATATGGGCAGATTTAAGTCTACCTACACTGCAAAACGAAAACCCTACAATAGTTACATGTAGGTACTTCCATATTAAATATCATTTCCATATTAACAATATGGAAAATGGAGAATTATAGGCTTCAGAACAGGCAGGCAGCCTGAGCACATACCAAAAGTGCTCAAATAGATTATAAAATCCACTCACAAGAATTCATGCATGTCACCACCACCTTATTAGTCATGACAGCCATGACTACTGTAAGCACACCTCTGCTGCAGTCACAGCAAAATTAATAAACTGACAAATTCAAAGACAACATTAAAGATGTTACCCAAGAGTGCTGCTGTTTCTATTACACCCTCCCCCTTGTTTATTGTAGGGATATGAAGAAACCATCATTAAGGAATACCAATAATAAGAAATACATTAATACTACCTCACAGAATAGTCTCCCGGTCTCCGCATTGTTCTAATAAGTCAGTAGAAGATGACAATTCAAAAAGGTCATGAGAAACCTACTCAGTGTAGGGCTAAAGTGGCAGGAAGGGTCTTTGCACATTTTTCATCAGTAAGAGATTTGATGTGATCCACCTCTCCTCAGTAACTCTATCTCAAAAAATAGCTCAAAGAGGTATAAGTAGAATTCACTGCATGTTCTCACTCTCTTTTCTCTGAATATTTGCTTTCTAAAATGTGCTAAGCAAGCCTCCTTCCAGCTGTCAATCTCAGTGTAAAAAAACTCTAACATGTCTGTCCTAATTCCAATCACAGACTGCACTAATCTTACCTATTACTACCTGAGAGCACTCATCCAAGCATTGTCACTTAATTTTTCAAAAATAGTCCTTCAGTTTCCACAGTGCTAGAGAATTCAACCTGATCCTTAATAAAGCTCCCAGATGATAGACAATTCTCACTTCTTAAAACAAAGAGTTGCCTGCTTCTACTAATTATTTTCCAATATGATTCTGAGTTAATCTGATTCTAGAATTTAACTACACAAAAACTACAAGTTGAGAACATGAAAATTAATAACATGTAAGTCTTGCCAGAAGAGCCCAAAGCTTGACTTCTCAAGGGTCAATATCAGACCACGTCAATACATTTCATATTAGGTTTAACTCAGTGTTACAAAGGAATTAGAAAACTACTTATATGTTGTAGTAAAACAGTTTTTTAAATATTAGTTATTTTCATTTTAGGTGAAAAAATGGAGATGAGAAATACAGATACTATCATGAGGGTCAGTATCCTTTCTGGTGAAAAACAGAAGACTAAATTATATAACCTAAAATCATTAACAGACAATTCCTGAGAACAACACTGCCTTGAAACCAAGCGACTACAAAAACTGCACAGAAAAGGTCATCCAACTCCCCACTGAAAAAAAGTCATTTTTCAAAAATATTCCCTTATTCATGTTGATTTTCAAAGAACTTTTGAGGGCAGATATTAGAGGACTGACAAGAAAGGAAAAAGCATCTTCAGCATCCTTTACTCACATAACCTCTACTTGCATGACATGGTCAACACACAGGTCCTCCCGCCTGAAGAGTATTAAGAATCCTTAGTTGTAAGTCTTCTTTCATATAAATCAGTTATTCTTGGTGTCCTTCTTCATACCTTCTCCAGTTCTACTATATAACTTTCAAGACATGGTAGAAAGTGGAAGAGATGAAAAAAAGCACAAAGCATTCATTCAAGATAGGAATGCACTGTGGACATAAAACAGTGGCTTGATGATGTTGTCTGCTTTATTCTTTATTCTATGCCTACATCTTCTACATGAATGTTCGAAATGCTTAGCTTTTAAGCTTGGGTGGGGTGCCAATAAACATCTGGAAAAATGTTCTTACTTCCCCTCTGTTAACAGGGAGGGATTGAAACAAAATTTTCAAGTACACAGGAAAATAAGCTCAAAGTGTATGTCTCTGCTAATACAGATTTATTTAATCTAATTTTAATTTCGTATGGTCTTTCAAGCTTTGAAACTGAAGCAACCAGCCTAATAGATTTACTCAAAATAGACAAGAACATCAACCAACTCCTAAAACAAGCTATCCCTCGTAGTTCAAAAAAAAAAAAAAATCCAGGAAAGGCTGTTGTGGGCAGTCTAGACTAACTTGCTCATAGGAAATATTTAAAAATGCAGTTAGTTTATGCACTGAAGTACAACCTGTATAATCTACTTTACTAAAACTCCTATTACTTAGCAATGGATTTTCTCCTTGACTGTATAACAATCTATTCCTTATCATACATCACATCCTACACCAGCCAATTCCAACTGAATCTTGTAAGAATTACTTCTTCATAGACTACACTACTCAACTTTTCTAAGTGTGCTCTAACATGTCCCTGTTTAGTTGTATGGCACAGGGTTAAAAGCATAGACTGAAATTTACTTATATTCTATTCAAGGTTCTGGAAGTCTCTGCTGGAGGCCTCCTTTCTCTTCACTTCTTTTTATGCTAAAAATAAATAATATTTTCCATTTTATTTGCACAGGAGCAGTAGTATTCTAATAGTTTTCTCCTGAATCAGTTATTTTTTTCTGATCAAAGATCGAATACAAAGAGCAAAGAAACACAACAGTCTGTTTGTAAAAGAGCTACAGCTAGGAGGCCTCCACATAGTACCAGAACCATTTGCCATACAATAGTAACATTTAGCAGTTTTCAAATACACTTATATAATTAAAATAAAAATAGTATGCAAGCTAGTGTATGTTATATTCTTAATACATTTCAACATTTACATTTTATTCCATTCCCAATGGGACATTTTCATAAGAGCCTGACATAATAATGAATTGCTTTACTACCAAACACTTAATTTACACCCCATCTTGATTAACAGTTCTAGCTACTCCTCCCAATATGCATTAGGTCTCCTATGTTAACACAAAAATGTACCCATCACCAAATATTAAACTAGCCCCTGTTACATCTCTCTGAAGTTTCCATTACTCTATAATTTCACCACCTACAGATTGTGCCAGTTTATTAGTAGCAGTCTTTTTGACATGTTACAAACTAAGACCCCCAACTAGTTTTCTTCCCCATAGCTATTCCCTTAACAATGCCATTTTACTTACCATCCCGTGACAACACAGCTTAGTCACCAATCTCTCACAAGACAGAGATTTATTTTATTTTTGAAATGACACACAAATATCAGCCTTCCACCAGATTTTTCAATACTAATTGATTTTTTTTCTGTCCTTGTAACTTGCGTCCAGAAGCCAAAATACACTTTTTTTCTTTTTCTTTTTTTTAAACCCCAAATCTTTGCAGCTACTACAGTAAGACATGGACCATTTTTAAAGATAACTGTAAGAAGGTAGCTGGAAGTGGAAAATAAAAAATGCCAAGAATGAAGGAATAAAGGGAACTGAAATTTAAGAAAAAGCAGCTTCCATACTTCCAACCTGAGGGGAAGAAAAAAAAGGAAGTTTGGCAATCCTGTTGCTCTTCATCTTCTATTTAGCTTTCCTCTTATATTTTATTTTTCCTTTTGAATGTTACATTTACACAGAAATACTTTAATGTCACTGTGTATACTAGAAAATGCAAGAGAGATAATTCCAATATATCACTTCATAAAAACAAGGTCAGTTTTTAAGACAAATGTATCTTCATCTGTTCGGCAGTTTTAGCTCACGCTTACAAACAACAACAACAAAAAAATCTTACTGAATTCCTCAAGAACTAGCAGAGTACTATGTTTCAAAACTGGACATGTGTTCTTTTTCACTTTTGATGTCCAAGTATATTGTGCAATTTTACAGATTATGAACTTTTTTCTTTCCTGTTTACTTTTCCCCAGTGTAAAACTACAACTCCTTTGATTTGATTTATACTGAGAAATCACTGACTACCTTGAAATGCACATACAATCCAAAGTTCTCTCATATTTTTCACCCACCTACACAAGGATCAGATAAAAGGTTTCATTTCTTTCTTTTTACAAGGACTCTCTTTCTAATCTCCTGCTCCATTTAAATGTTTATAGCAAAAAGAAAAATCTTGGTTAGGAACCCCAGTAGCTAGATATGTGCGCAGAGTACGTTTTTGTCTGTACTCACAGAAGCACAGACAAGAGCTCTCTTCTGCCCACTTCAGGCTGCAAGATGAAGATACTTGAATGTGTAAACCAAAATTATTTTGCTGTTTATTTTTAAACTGTGACATCCTCTTCTCATCATATTTTAAATTGTTTTCTTCCATCTCCACAATGATTTTCAGCAAGATAACTCACAAATCCTAGCAGAAAAAAAAGTAGATGGAGCAATTCTGTGCCATTAGAACTACTTGAGAAGATCAGTTACAAACACATATTTGTGTCCTCAATGCCATTTACACAACAGACAAATCAAGACAATGTCCTACTGTGTTTTTAGTAACAGATATTTTTATTTGAAAGAATTATTCTGAAGTGATTTGAGCCAATGAAAGATTCCCTGCATTAGACATCAGAGACTGAATTTCAGTACAGAAGAAAAGACTATCAGCCGTACTAGTTTACCTCACTCCAAGTTAACATCCTTAACAGTGAGGATGTTAAGAAGTCTTCAAGTTTTGAACTGGTTAGATGTAAGTACACTCAGACCCTAGTCACTTAACACAGAACATAAGCATCTCTAACATAGTCCAGCAATAAGAAAAAAGGTGATTAATAAAAAGTTTCAAAAGCCCAAGAACATAATCTGCTTTGTTAAACACATGCTTCACTCCAGTTTTTATTAAAGACTTTATTTAATGAAAAGCCATTATAAAGTAACACAACCAGCTAAGTAAATTTCAGTTTATTCTTCAAAGCCAGTAGAAATTATAAATTAAATCCAAATCCATACTATCTTTAAATAGGATTTTCAAAGCGCTTTTTTGACAATACTGAATTATCAAACTGTACACTAGATTACAAACTTACACAATGCTCAACATTGACTAAGGGGAGAGGATATTAAAAAAATCGTTTGTTTGCCATATACCTGCTGTTACAGAACTACAGCAGTATACAGTCATGCAAACCTGCAATGATTAATTGCTTCATAGTACATATCACACGTGTAGTAGCTATTAAGACCTACACATAACATGAGGATAAAGGTTTCCCTGACACATTTTCCCTGAAACGCTAAGAAATCAAAAAACAAAACCAAAAACTACCCCACCATAGCACTCTCGCAGGTAAATAATTCTGGCATACTATAGATCTAACAGCTGACAGCTTCCCTGAAATCTCTAGAGTTCCTCTGTAAGGCAATACTACACTTGCAAAACAGAGCTAAACTTAAGCACGCTTCTGGTTGAACTATTAGGTCCTCAGACACAACAAAAACATATCCCAAGAAGCAGTAATTAGAACTTTTCACTTACAGAAAGCAACTGAAAACAAAAACTCCGTCTCAAAAGCTACTACAGCAAATTTTAGCAAAAACCATGCCACATCACTGTTCTACGGGGGAAGAAAAAAAAAAAAAAAAGAGAGAGTGCACCACTCAAGATCTTTTCGACAAGTCTTTGGAATGCCTCTTCTGGACACTCCAACTCCTGATGAGGAAGAGGAGATTTCTCTCGCCAGCTGTATTGTTTTCCTTCAAGAAAACAGGAGTGAGATCTCCAATACTTCCAACGGTCCTTACCCTATGACTATGTCACTACAGGAGAACATCAGATTATGATTGATAAATCTGAACACCTAGACAGAAAGAAAGTGGCCTACTAATGCAATGAAAACAAACGTTTAAGGAAAGACAGATGTAACCAACTCCTATTGTCTGCATTTGTACATATACCAAAGCAATACAGAATATCATTATATGTTGCATAACTCAGAATTCAAAGGAAGGTTCAGCAGTTGCGGTTCACAAGTTTCATAAGGACAGCAAAAATGACAGAATTTTGGTTAATCCAACACTACCATAGAAACTGGGGAACCCTGCCCCAATTTACAGACTTTCATACAGGAAGGCACACTGGAGCAGCTTTTCTACTGACCAAGTCGTAATGAATTAATGCAGAGCTAGAAAGCCTTTTTTTTTTTTTTAATTGAGATGAATGTTACACTGTGCAGAAGCAGGTAAGAGCAGCACCAACCTAGCTTAAAAGAGATGACATTTTTAACAGCAGCTTCACTCCTTCTCTTCAGTCTTTATGAAGAATCTCTTTAACCAAGTTAAAAATAACTTCCAAGAATCACTTAAGCATAGTTTGCAGGAAGCACTTTTTTTATTGTTTATGTCTATCCATTCCCTCTCCAAGCCTTCTTGCTTCATTATCTGCATTTCACCCAACTAAATTACAGGATGAACCTGGGTCTTCAGGAAGGATTTAGGTTGTGGGTTTTTTAAGCTAACAATGACTGTTTGCTCTAAGTGCACAAATAGTAGCCATTTCCAATTAATAAACACAGCTTAGGTCACGATTTTTTTATTATGGTACCATAGTTTTCAAATCTAGTGTTTTAATGGCATAGGAATACTGAAGCATGAATGCAGTATCAACTTCCTGTCATAGATCCTTACCCTCGACTCTTCTTTGTATCCAAACTACCTGAAAGGAGGTTGTAGTGAGGTGGGGGTCAACCTCTTCTTGCTAGTAACAAGCAACAGGACAAGAGGAAATGGCCTCAAGTTATGCCAGGGTAGGTTTAGGATGGACATTAGGAAAAAGTTCTTCACAGAAAGGGTTGTTAAGCATTGGAGCAGGCTGCCCAGGGAAGTGGTGGAATCTTCATCCCTGGAGGTATTTAAAAAACAAGTAGACATGGTGCTTAGGGTTTAGTGGTCATTTTGACAGTGTTAGGGTTGGACTTGATGATCTTAAAGGTCCCTTCCAACCTAGACAATTCTATGATTCAAAGACAAGGAGAAATCTCTTTCCCCACACACGTTCTTTCAAGAGGAAAAACAGGAAAGTGGGTAGAAATTCCAACTTATCAGAATTTCCAACTTCATAAAAGATAAGAAAGAAAATGAAAAGCAACAGAACTAGCAGACATTCCTCCTTCTTCCAAGGGTTCCACAGACTCAGGAAAAGGGGCTGGCTCTGAACTCTGTCAGTATTCCCGTAATTTAAGAAGCACTTGTAGACAGGTGATTATTTAAACTGTATTCCCAACCCTTTAACAAAAACATACAGGCTGACTTACAATGTTTTGTTCACTGATGTTAGCAACAAATGTAAACTATTTTTCCCAACAAAAATAATCTATATCTTTTTGGTAACAAGGTGTCCCATGCCAAGAGATTAAATCAGTCCTGGGTATGTAAAAATGCTTTCATGTTTTCAAGTATAATTATGTATTTAAGGGAATTATTCTACAGTATCACTGGAAAAAAGACTACTGATAGTGGTAAATTACTCAAGCTAGGAGCATTTACAGAATCAGACCTTTAAAATATAGCTGAAAATACACACCAAAGAGGTGACAAAAGGATTCTAAACCCACAGTTTCACAGACAACATCAGCTGAAAGTATTTCTAGTTGCCCCATTTGAAAGTGTCTTTGCCAAGAGTCCAGATAAACTATGCTTTACAGCTACAGCTGTAGAATTTTTCTCAAAAGGATGAAAAACCATTCAGATTTTTTTCTATGCAAGATTTCTTTGATCTTTATAAGTACTAAAATCAATGAGAACTAATAATTCAGTTTATACCTTGACCAACACAGACTCAAATAAGGCAGCACACAAAATTTAAAAAAAAAAATACCCAGTCCAAGTTAGTGAAGCATTATCACAGCCCAATAATAATCAGCTTGTTTCTACATCACAGAGGGATTAAATAAGAATATGAAATTTAAGGGGAGATTCTTATTACTATGAAGGCCATATTGTCTTTCACATGTATGACCATATATAACCCAGCCACCTGCAGTCAGTGGCAGTATCACCTAGTAAGCCAGTGTTATTAAACTTGCATAACCTGTTTTTTTTAAATGCAAAATATCCCGGTGACTTTTCTATATGACACAGGTGCCATGTGAAAATACAACTGAAATATGAAAACCTCTTTTTACAGTTTTGTCCAAACATTGAAGACCTCCCATTAAAATGCTTAGTGTTAAGTCCTTTTCTCTCTTTGATGTACAGTTTAAACATTTATAGATCTGAAAACAGAGCTAGATCATCCTAGTTAAACTGGGATGAGAATTGGTATTGTTCCAAAACCAAGACAACTACAAATAAACCCAAGTAAATAAACACTTACACTGACTTGTAATATTTTGCCACAACATAAACAAAGATAAACGACACAAATAGGTCTTTTGAGGTCTTGAATCTACACAGCCTGCTCAGCAATACACACACTAAGAGGACCCAGAGACTGGCAGACATGTCTAAGTTGAGCAGTAACCGTAACGGCTTCCCACCTAGCTGTGCCCCCTCCTCTTGAGAGGAGGCACACTACACATAATAGTGAGGGGTGACAGCAGCTCATTATGGAGGGGAAATGGCCCTTCATCTCCTCCTTCCCCAGTTACACCAAAGGAAGGTGAACAGAAACGTAACAATATCCTTCTCTGCTTTCATCCCGTAGATCAGCAAGCAAGGGCCGGCCGTGGAACTGCCTCACTGACTCCCAGTCACTAATGCCTCTCGCAACCTACTCAGCGTTGACACAGGTCAGGACTCAGCCCTCCGTCACCCTCACTCGAAAGGCCGTGACAGGAATAAACAAGGTTATTCTCCTGACACCGGACACCAGCGACACTCCCCNCAGACGGCAGGGAAGCACGGCAAGCCTCTGGTCACCAATGGGGGCACCGAACGGGGAGAAGCAACAGCCGCCAACCCCCCTCCGGGCCCGGGGGGCGCGACGAGTTGAAGTGCCGGAAAGGAGAGACCGAGACCTTACTACAGCTCCCTTCGCCATTTTAGCCCCCACGCCCATTTCCCTCCTCCCCGCCCCTCAGCGACAGGGGGCGCCCGCCCCC
>VZSZ01002193.1:158610-189032 GCA_013398815.1 Ibidorhyncha struthersii
GGCCGTTTTTCTCCGCAGGCGGGTGGGGCTCTGCCGGGCCAGACCGCAAAGCGAAACGGCTGCGGCACAGCCTGTTTTGTTTCCTTACCGTGGCTCGCAGCCTCACAGCTGCCGCCGCCGCCGCCGCCTCCTCCTCCCTCCCACCTTTTCTTCTTCTTCTTCTTCTTTTTCTCCTCCTCCTCGCCGCGGCGGCTTCCTCACCCCTCCGCGCCGCGCTCCGNCCGCCGCCGCCGCGCGCCGCCAACGGCCGAGCCAGCCTCGTGCGCGCGCCCCGGGCACGGGGAGCAGGAACTTGCGGAGCCGCCGCCGCCCGGGCGGGAGGGCCCAGTCGGAACGGAGTAGGGCGCAGCGGCGATGGGAGGGAAAGGCAGAGCACGAACCGAAGCTCTTGGAAGGGGACAGGGCTTATTCCGAGCGCCTGCCCTGGGCTGAACCAACTTGGGCGCCGCGGCGGGGAGAGGAGCCGAGCGGACTGAATCAACCTCTCCCGAAGGCGGGGGAGGAGGGGCCAGGGGCCAGGCCCCAGCGCCGGGGCGCCGTCCGCGGGGGCGAGCCTGCTTGGGCGGGGGGAGGAAGGCTTTTGTGAGGCGCTGCGCNTGAGGCGCTGCGCCCCCCTTCCCCGCCCCGAGAAAGCTCCTCTACCGGCGCACCCGGCGGTGTGCAAACGATAAAGACGAGGGGGTGCGGGGGTGTCTTCTCCAGCCGCCTCCCCGCCGGGCTACGCAGGCAGGGCGGGCTCCTGCGCCCCGCCGGCAGCCTCCGCCGCGGCCCTGACAGCCGGAGCCAGCGGGATCCGTCCGGCTGGTCGCCTTCCTCTACGCGCCTGACCTCGTCTCCCTCTCTGAACCGCGGATGCGTTCCCGTGCTGGGGAGGGCGGACAGAGGTGGGGGGAGAGGCAGTTCCTCGCAGCCCGCGGCGGCGGTGGAGCCGCTGACAGGGTCGCCCGGTGCGTGCCGGGCCCGCGGCGGCGGCGGCAGCAGGAGCAGCCCGGCGGGCTCCGTGCGAGTTACCTTCGGCCCCAGCAACACCTTCAGCACCGTCCCCGGCGCGGGCAGGGGGCTGGTGGTCGGTAGCCACCGCGGAAAAAAAAAAAAAAAAAAAAAACAAAAAACCAAACCAAAACAGGCCCAGGCATTCCCTACAGACTGACAAAGCTCGAAGTACTTTCACGCACAAGTGTGAGGCTTAAGCGGTGGCTTAGGTTGAAGGCTAAGGAAGCTTCAGCTCTGCACCGAGCAACGTAATGCTGTGGACGCAGCTGTACCATGAGCTTTTGGGCATAAACATGGCCTTTGAGTGGTTGTCTCAGAAAGTCCTGCGCCACTGTTAATTGAAAGGAACAAAAGCTTACAGTATGAGACCCTGAAGCAACTTCCAGCAAATTCTGGTATTTTGTTGTTTTTAAACAACATGAGGGCCAGCAATCTGATTTGGGCGTACAAATTCCTTCAGGAAACAGAAGCTCTTAAAAGTACTCCTTTCCAACCTATTCATTCTTCGTAGGAAATCTGTAGGAAAACCACAGAATTTGGAAAAGAAAGAAACGTACAGTTCAACTTTAAAAAGTACCTTAGAGTAGTCTTCTCTAAAAGAAAACAATAATAGTCTCTCTAACTGGTAGTGCTAGTGCCTGAAAACTGGCAGTTTGAGTGTTTACATGCAGCAATTGTAACAGAACATATGAACTGTACACTTGTAAAAATCCATGGTAGGCAGTAAGCCTAGCTGTTTACAGTTAGCAACCTAACTGATCCATCTGATTTGCAGAATTCAAGAAGTACTGTTTTCTGTACATCACCTAAAGCTTACATTTGAAGAAAACTAGTGTCCTCCTTTTGTTCTGAGCTTGTCCAAAATTAGGTACTTACTCCAAGGGACTACTTCTACAATCCTTTGGTAGCACTTTCAGAATCTGCTAGTAAGCTCCATCTCTATTTCCTGCTTGTTTGGTTGGGTTTTTTCGGATGTAAAGGAATCTAATTGAAATCTAGAGAAAAAAAAAATACCTGTACCTTTAGGTAGGAACACTTTTCAATGGGGAGGGAAATTATATTTAGGAACTTTCCACCAGATGCAGCATTATATTCCCAGCAGCAAAGGGCGGGTGAAGGTGTAAATGGCAATATTTCTATCTCTCCTCTTTGCATAAGCTATTAATTTCTCTACTCCTAGGCTTTGCTTGTTACTAGTGTCAGTAATGTGATACTGGTGCTTCATGAAAAGTATGAGCATTATTTCTTAATAAATTATATGTGTAAAATTGCTAAGTGCTTCTTTCTTGCCTTATGAAAGTGTGTAGTGGCTTGAAACAATACTCTATACACAAGTTACAGGCTTCTCTGGCTTGCCTCCTCCCTGTTTCAAAGCAAGCTTTGTCATACATTTGTCTCACCCTGGGGAACAGTAACATTCCAAGTATTATTCCATCCTAAAAGACATTTGATACACTTATGAATGCAAAATGTCACAAGTTTGTTAATGTCACAAGTTTGGTTTTAGCTGTCTTATAAAGCCTCAAGATTCTTGCATTTTTCCAACTACTTTTAGGGCAGTAGGTAATAAATATATAACGGTTAGAAGCTATACATTGAAAACTTGGTATAACTTAAATTATACATAAGAGTTATACTTGTTATCAGAAAAAAGCACAAACATGGTTTTCTTCATTTTGCCGATAACCACCTTTATTTTTTCTACTGTGCCCTGCAAAGATTACAGATACTATCATACAGCGCTGAAAGCTAGGAGGAACTCACGCATGTTTGGTAGCCTCATTGACTCAGAGCTTTGCTGTTTAGAGGGTTGAAATACACTGTTAACCTCAGGTAAGGTCTCATAAGCCACTGAACTTACGAAAATATGTATCAACCAAAGTTGAAACTTTGCAAAAGAGTCTGCATGAAGTTTTATTTGAAATAAAATGTAAAAGTAGCTTCTGTACACAATATTCCTGAGATAGTAATTTATGACCCTATTGAAAATTTTCAACAGCGTCTCCTTGGGTGTATTTCTGACATTTTTTTCCTATTTTCCTTGCAAAGTAAGGAGAGTTTTGGAGAATGCAGATTCAGAATAGATATCTATAAAATAGACTGCAGAATACACTGGGTTTATCTTTAAATAGTAATAGATCTTTTCTGGCATGGTTATACAATGTACAATGTACAAGCATGGATTTTAGGATGGGCTTTTGTAAAATCTAGGTTATAGAAGACTAGAGCATCCGCTGGCTGGAGTCGTATCTTTTTCAGTGAATGTTTCTGCTGTTGTTACTGCACACAGAGGATTGGCGGAGAGCACTGCTAGCCTTTAATTGGAAGGTCTAGGTGAGTGGCAGTAGTTTTGCTCAAACTATACTTCTGGAGAACTCTTCTAGAGCTTAATAGGAAATGAACCAGTAAAATTGTAAATTGATGTCTCTAGTAGCACATAGAATGACTATGCAGTACCATCTATTTGCATTTCTGGTCTTTTTTAATTTCTCAAACATCTTATGAAAGCCTTGTATTAAACTATAATCCCCTCATGCTACAGAACGGTTTAAAAATTCTAAAGAAAAGTAAAACTGTAGTAATTCAACTTCCTTAACAGTAACACAGTAGTAAAAGATGAGGCTGAAACCAAACCTTTCCGCCTTTAATAGACTCAAATACAAGCTGATTTCACTTGAGCACAGGCATGCAGAACTAGTCCGTGTACATGTGTGGTTTCTGTTTGAAATGAGCAAAGTTTTATAGTACAAGTCTTAAATGCAGGTGGTTAGGTTGGTTGCTTATGCAGCCCTAATCTTACAACTGTGAAAATCCAAGAAGTAGTATCTAATGAAAGTAGAGGGAAGATTTGTCTGGTAATTGTTATTCTTTACATGGAGATTTATTATTACAAAACTTATACAGAGTAAGAAAATGTTTGGATGTTTTCTTTGGACCATATTCATAAAAGCATTTAGGCACCTGAAATGTTGTGTAGGTAGAACTTAAATTCTGCCTTCAAGAGCACAAGCCACAAAGCCCTGTAGATGCAGTCACCCAAGTCTGCCCGTGGACATACTTGGTGTCCGTAAGTTTGTGCAGTGGGCGCCTGATGTCTTCATTGCAGCAAAAGAATTGCTGCTTGACTTACGCCTGTTTTGTTTGGGGTCCAGACAGAGGGTGGTAGATCATCTGAAATCCATGCAGGGGTGGATCGGAGAGGCACAGTTAAGGGTATATCCAGTACACAAAAGATCTGAAATCAACACAAAGTAGAGAAGTTGTAGTAAGGACAGAAGCAGAGGGGAAACGTGGTAGCAGTGATCACCAGGCCTACAGTATCATAATGACTGGAGAACTTGGGACCTAGAAGAGCTCTGTTCTGTGCCCTCCCGAGCTCAAACCAGTCTCTCCTCTCAAGGCAGACTATGACCGATGAGGGCTGTCTGATTTGGGATCAGGATTATCCCTCCTCTGCCAGCTCTGTGCAGCTTCACAAACGCACACTGAAGCAGTGCAAGAGAACATCGCTGGACAACTCAGCAACTAGGGAACATAGCTAGAACAGCTGGAAAGCTTTAGTTTCTGGTCCTTCTTCCCAACAGAGCTCAGACATTGTAACCGATGGCTTTTCAATGCACAATATTGGCTCCCGTTCCAGGACAATAAACACTCCCTATAACAACTGAATGTCTGCACTGTTGGCATTCGGTCAGAGTCTCCTCATATTTTTCTCTCTGATTCCATGATTATTATTTTCTGAAAGCTGACTGAATATAGTTATTTATGTTATATTTATGAATATATATATTTATGAATATATTTATTTATGTACATATACATGTTTTTGTCTGTAAAACTATACCTTAAATATATATTGTCATTACAAAGTATCTCATTTATATGGTAAGTAAGGGGCAAGGGTTTGTCCTTACACTGGTATATGGTTTTTCTGATGTTATACTTAAATTAGAATCCTACTTTAGTCATTTTTTTACTGCATATAATTTAAAGTCTCTGGTTTTACAATGGTTAGGGAACTTGGGTACTGCACTTTCCAATTATTTACTGTCTCGTATTTCCTCTCATCTTTCTTGAGATATGTATACGTTGCTTCTCATTTAAGGCATGAGATATGAATTCTACTATTATGTATGCAATATTTGATGCAAATAATATGAGGGGTTTTGCATATGTAGCAGTGTAAATAATACGTAACAGTCATCACCTTGGGCACACTTAATTTAACTTGATGCCTAGCAAGAATTTGGTGTCTGATTGCGTTAAAATAATGAAGGTTTTTAAGCAGCATTGTGGAGAAATTAAAAAATGACAGATTTCAAAGACTTGACCCCAGTTTGTAGAAAACAATAAAATTGCTTGCCTCTGGTTTTAGACAATATTAGTTTCTTTATTGAGAAACCTGGAATTATGAGAATCTTTTTCCTACGCCTTTTTCCTAGACCAGAAAGTGTTAATTCAAAAGTTGTAACTTTAAAGGTTGAGTGAATCATTGAGAGGGGTAAAAACCATGGATTTTTGTCTACAGTTCCATAAAATGTATTTTCCTGTGTACAAACGTATTCCAAAATGTCTGTGTTTTGAGAATACAATTATTTCAATACCTTGACATTGTCGTCTTTCCAGATCTGTTATTTGTGGACTGAGGCACTGGTGAATCAGCAATTAATTTATTAGTTTTTCATGTAAGCCAGGGGTTTGTGTGCAGAATCCTAAAAATCTATGAAAACAACTTGTCAAAATGGTGTTGTTTCTGGTAGGCTATCTCTTAGCATCATGGGATGCAAGACTTGTGGGGAAAAAAAAGTTTACAAACCAGCACATTTCATCCCCTGTTGTAACGAACACAAATATTTGCTTTAAGTCCAGTATTGCAAGGTCTTCTTTAAACTCAGAAAACTGAGATTTCATGTGAACTTATTGGAATGCATTTGAAAGGCAGACAAAGCATACTGTTATCTTTTTATCATGTACTGTTTTCGCACTGACAGTAGCATGAAATTTATTGATGTAAATTCACCTTTCTCTTGAAATTGTAGCAGATAAACGTTGAGCCCCTGTTTGAAGTCTGTTGCTTCATACAGGGTTCGTGTTTTGAAGCATGTCTGCACGGCTGGGAAGAGGGGCTGAGATAGGGCGAGGTCGGGAGCAGATAATGAGTCGGCTGGGTGCGGCGTAGGTGTCTGAGGAGATAGAGTACAGGAGACAGGTCATGAAGAATGAAGGATGCTGGTCCTAGCGTGTGAGAGTAAGTGGTACGCAAGAGAAGGGTGTGGGAGCATAGCAGCTCAGTTTGGGGCTGGAGGAAGAAAGATAATCGGGTCGTCTGGAAGGCATGAGGTATGGGGAAGTCATTTAAGTAAGGGGAGGGGAATGGTTTGGTTTGTTCTGTTCGTATTTCAGTAGCAAGATTTTGTATTTTGTTCTCCCCGATAAATGGACAATGAGTTTTGGAAAAGAAAATCAGAGTATGGCAAATTATTTTAGCCTCACTTCCCATGGAAACATGATACATGTTTACTGATTGTGTGTTCGGTGACCAATTACCCCTACATCTGCATAATAACTTTTTTTAATTCAGTGGCCAACTTCAAACATCTCTTACGAAGACTGATAAATTCCTACAAACTTTGAGGAGATAGATGGCAGGATATAGTACAAAGTTTCTGTAAATGTCCCCTGGAAGGGCTACAGACAAAGGAAAAGCTACATCATTAACCTGCACACTATTAACCACTGGAGAATGGGGAGCGGGGAGAGAAAGAGTAAACAATAAGCCAGCCAGCCCTTATAAATGCCTCCCATAAGAGAAGGCTTCAGTTGGAGTTTGCATTCTTCGGCACCAAAGTCAATCAGCCATGAAAAACAAATCTTTAAGAGACCAAGCTTCATTAGTTCCAGTACTCACTGAGTGATGTGATTTAATTGCAGCACCACCTAAAGGAATGCTATGCAGCCTGTGGATAACGGATGGTCAATAAAATATCAAAAGTGAGCTCAAAAAGCAAGTAAAAACCAGAAAATCCTGCACAGCTATATTGTCTCATACATACAAGCAAAATGGAGGAGGGGAATAAAAATCAGGATAAATTTTTAATCTTTATTTTTGTTTGTCTCTAAAAACATTGTGACTACTTTGGCACAGTAAGCACAAGATGGTCTCTGAGTTTGATTTTCTTGCAGACGTTAAGTGTTCCTTCAATTAAAAAGGTTGAACAATGCAGTGGTCTGGAGACCACAATCAGAGAAGCAAGGTTCTGACTGTTGTAAGAGACCACATATCTTTCTTCCTTTATTGCCCTATTTAGGTAGCATAACTGAAAATGCTCAAGTGGATGTCATTTGTGTCATGTGTCCTTTGTGAGAGCATGGCCTGAGTGAACCAGAGTCAGCCGTCGGTTTGAGTTGCAAGTTACTTTTGCCTTTTCTTGATCCTTCTCTGAGCATTAATTAGAAAAACTAAGAAATCTGAAGCTTCAACGTGGTGTTTTCTGAGACTTAACCATCTATTTTTTCTCTTAACATTACAGTGGTTGTTATAATGTTTGTGGTTGTTTAAGAGCTGAGAGCTCGCCCTTCCTCTGAGAGACAGCATTTTGTGCATATGGCATTTCTGTGCAGAACTCTTGCCATGACTTTCTTTTATTCTAAGGAAAAAACAAAGATGTTGAACCTCAGCTTTCTCCTGACCTGCCTCTCTGACCTTTCGTGGATTCTTACCTGGCGGCCTTTTTTTCTCAAGCCCTAGTACTCCTTTTGTGTCTGAAACTCCTCTCTTCTTTTCCAGAACTGGAGATAAGAATTAGACCATGGTACTGTATGTATACCAGTAAATAAAATAGACTTGCAAATCCATGCATGTGTTTTAACAACTTCTTGTGAAAGTCTTTTTTTTGTCAAGTATTTATGGTGTAGTACTGTTTTGTTTCTTTATGTATAATTCCAATGTTTAATGTAAGTTAAACACATTTCAATTTTAAGGCAATACACATCCTTGGTAGAACGTAGTAATCTTGATGAACAGTTCCTTCCATGACTATTTAAACGATTAAGAGGAACAGACTAGAGAATGTTTAACTTTGCCACTTTTGACTTTCTTATATTCTGTTTTAATGAAGCTACGAGACATCCCCAGATTGTTATTAAAGTTTCACTAGCAATTTGTGCATGATGTATATTTTAAAATAAGATACAAAATTTATACTTATGTGTACTTAATTTGCTATTTAAAATCTTTTAGACACAAAAGGAGTAATAATATTTTTAAATTGCTATTTTTACAACTTTTTTTTTTTCTTATGACTTATACAGGAGTGTTTTAACCAATTAAATACTAACACTTGCATGTTCACGGTAGAAATCAGTGTACTGTTGCTCTTTAAAAGCATTTAAAAATGCATTGCAGTTTTTCTTCCACATTCTGCACATTCAATTTAACATACATTTTTTTAGCACAAATCTGATGGAATGACAAAAGACACGTTTGAAACAGCGCTGCTCTTCTGCTTTCTCTTGTCTTCTGCATTCACCCAGCTGACATTGGTTGCTTTGGTGGGCCGGTTTGTGACATGGTCACTAAAATATTGGCAATGTCACAAGTAATTCGATGAAGTCTAAGTCAGTATTTCTTGCTGTAGTCTCAGCTGTTTGCGGCAGAGTGGGGGGAAGTGAGTTTCTTCTCTGAGTGAAAGCCCGTGACTTTCAGGTCAGAAAATACAGGTTTTTCCATAGTTCTTTCTCTGATGTAGGACTTAGAAGAAGAGGTTTAGGTCAGAATTTTCAAGTGCATAGATTCCTATATGCAAAGGTATGTGGAAGATTTATGTGGGAGATAAGCTCAAATAGATTTGTTTTGGTGTGTTTTTAAAGGGTGAGTCCTATCTTGCACATCTCTGTGTGTGAACTATAGGCATCTCCTTTGGCTCTCTACCAAGCACTGAGTGAATTACAGAACTGACGTGAGATACTGTGCACAAAAAGTCTGCTATATGCATACGGCCTCAGGGATGGGTCCTCTTTTCAGAAGACAGTACTACCATCAGCATTCTTGCGTTCACTGGGTGGTAGGTAGGAGAAAAATGAAAGGAGGGTTGAAAGGAGAAAGGTGATGGAAGATGGATTGTTTGGAATAACAGAAATCAGCAAGATCATCGTCGTCATCATCGTCATCATCATAATCATCACTATTACTATTACTATTACTATTACTATTACTATTACTATTACTCCTGCTAACAATTCTAACTATTCCTGAGGGAGAAACAATATATAGCATATGCCAATGAAACATGCACCAGAATAGTTCTTTTTAAGGTGTGTTTTTTTTCCTCCCTAGAATTAAAAGACAAATACTGCTTTGGTATTCATGAAGGAATGATTAACTAGAGGGAGGAATACTTACATGGAATTTATTAAATTTAACAAAAGTGTTATGTACAAAACATAATAATTTTTTAATCCCAAAGACATGGCTCATTTTCAGCCCTTTTCCAAAACATTACTTGGAAAAAAGGTATATTGACTGATGTAACACTTTTCAGACCGTTGATTACTGTATTTAAGTCTGCACAATGTTCAAAAATGGTTTTCCAGCAATATCCAATGACGTTTCTTGTTTCTTACTTCCAGTAAAACAACAGTTTACTTAAAAATGCTGAAACATTCTAACCTGGGTTGAATGCATATAATAATATAAAAATGTCGGTTAGCAAGTTCCCTAGTGGTATAGATTTTATTATGAACTAAATGAAAAACTACATTTAGGAAGAGCAGGTTAACTTGCATTTCTCAAATACAAGTCTCATTTTCTCCCGTTTTTTCCAAGATGTATCACATTAAATTTGTTAAGGAGCACACTAGTCTTGCCATATTCAGGGAAGTCACAGTCCAATTTTGTTGATTTGTCTCAGGATACGAGTATATTTTCATATTTATGTTATGAAAGTAAAATGCAAAAAAGAGGAGAGAGAGAAGTTAACAAAAGTGGAACTCAGTGAAACAAGAGGGGTAAAAGATTCCTGTAGCAACAAAGTGAGAACTCATATGATTTTGGATAGTTGTTTTTTTCTAATGGCAACTCCCTGAGGGTTCAAGGTCAGTCACTATTTGAAAAGGAAATGGTAAGAAAAGCAGAAGGAAGTGTAGATATTTCTGCATAAGTAATATCCCTTCTAAGGGAGAGATAACTCAGAGTTGTTACGAAATAGCTCGCTCATAGTGAATAACTCTTTGGGCTTTCTGCAAAGCTATGGCAATCTGTTCTTGTTCAGTTACATTAGCCTCTTGGTAGTAATTGAATGAGATTTCTTTCCTAAGATGTTATGCATAAGAGTGATCCACACACTTAGCCTTTGCTGTTTCCAAGGCATTACTTCTATTTTTTCAGCAGCTGTGCTTGCTGCACTACCAGTGGCCAAACAGCAAACACAAGACTTGGACAACAGCTAAAATGTTGTAATTCCATTTTCAGTCAGTCTGGATTACATTGTAATGGAGATGAGAATGCATTTCTTTTAAAAAGCAAAGCTTGAACGTACAGATTCAATGTAAAAGTTACAAAATTTTTCTATTTAAAAGGATTCTAAAGTTTCACTGTCTTTTTTAATATACTGAAATGCAAGCAAATAACAAGACTGAGCTGCAAGCAATGGGGTTTTTTTTATTGCAACCAACGTAACTGAGAAAGCTGGATAAGCTCCAATCAGAAGACTCAAGTCAAATGATCTTTGTGAAGGAGTTTGATTTTGTAATCATTAGTTAGTGGAGTTGACTATTTGTCCCATGATGGTCAGTTATTAAAATCTCTTCTGGTCCTTAGCATTGCCAGTATTTCAGTTATGAAAGGGCTGTTTTCTTGTACTGCTGACCTGGAAGGTCTTTGAGTTTAATACGTTATTTTTCTGCGTGGTTTAATGCAAAATCTGCCATCTAAAATTCCAAAATATTTTTTGTTGTTGTTGTTTTTCTCTTATAATTAAAAAAAAAAAAAACTTCTGAAAATCACTGTTAGGAGATTGTAGAGCAAGTGTAAAGCAGATCAGGGAAAGTCACTGTATGGGGAGTTTTCCATTGTGTTCAGTCCTTCACATACTGAGGAAGAGAACTGACTTAGACCTGGCCAGTAAACTGACTGGTTGTAATTTCTCTGATGTATGTAATCCACTTAATGGCATGAAATGTTGATAATTTCATGAAAATTTCTATAAGGAGTTATCAACATGTGCAGCAATAGTGTTTCTTTTTAATTTTGCTTTTAATACAAAACTATTTTTTTCTAATTTTTTTTTCTTCCTGTGTTTTTGCCAGAGGACTTACTTTCTAACTAATGTAGTTGTGTCTGACAAGGTAGTGTAATTCCTGAAAGCCAGTGAAGCTTTCAAAAGCCAAAGAGGCTAGTTTAGTTTAAATTCATCAAGTCTTGTAACTTCACTTTTACCCAATCCTCTCTTTGAGAGAATAAGGGCATGAAACATGATAAATTTAAATTTTTATTGCTTTTGGATAGGAGTAAGACACTTACAGCTTAGAAGCAGGTCATTAATTAATTTCATGTGACTCACAGCCTGGAAGAAAGTAGGAACAAGATGTCGCATTAATGTGGCAAAAAGCAACCCTAATTGTGTTTGTTGTTATTGATAATAATAACTCATGTCTTTGTATAGGCCATAAATACCTGAATATCTTATATAGGGAGGAGGTAAGAATTCTTTGCTATTGTTTTAAGAAGACAAAAAAAGTGTTTTGGATTTTGCTTCACGACTTAAGCTTCATCTTGTCAAAAGGTTTTTTGCCACACAACAATTTTTTCTCAGCTTAGCAATAACTTCACTGTTGTCTGGTCTTCTTTTTGAGATAGGATCCCTTCGCTATTGAGTATTTTCTCATATTAAGAGTATAAGACTGTGCCTGACTGTGGAGGGCAGGAGTGCAGCTATATCATGCACCACAGTGCATACACATATACATGACCACTTCAAACTGTCAAAGCGCCCATTAAGTTAGTGGATCCCATTTGTAACAGGAAACCGATAGATTATTTTCTGAAATGTTGGCACCAGTTATGTTTGGATTCATAAATTACTGTGTTACAGGTAGAGACGCCATTGACCTGAGTGTGAACATCATTTTTCTTAGCAAAGGAGAAAATGCACACAAACACATTTGGACAAAATATGATTTGGTCTGCACTACCGCTTATATTGTAAAAATCATCCTACTGCAGCTAGTATTAACTTTGTATATGTTAGCAGATTCTTCCTGAAAAACAGCTTTTTTCCCCTCAGATTCAGACACATTACTGGAGATAAATACAATACTATCTTCAAGCAAAATTTCTATAAAGTTGGACAGTTCTGAACTGGTATCAGAGTACCATTAGATTATGTCATTTTACTTTTTCAGGTTTATGGCAGGTTTTGGTATTGGTCTGTATATTTCTGAATTTCTGATTTCATAGAGACAGACTGTCTAACTGTTTTTCTTTCAGTGGAATTAGATCATTGTCCCCATTCTGGATGCTGTGTGACTTTGCCAGAATATGTCAATTATTTGCTCTTTCTGTGACTTCAAATACTGTCTGAGTAATAATGTGACTTTGTTTACCAGCATCCTTGAGTAGGTGATAGAACTCTTTGGGGAGACTTAAAGTTCCAAAAGGTTTTATTTATTTTTCTTTCCGCTTATATTGTGTACTTCGTAAGTGCACAAACTGAAATGTTTTGGGAGAGTTTTTAATAATCATCATCCTCATTAATGTGCCTGGTGCTGTGCCCAAAACTAATTTTAATTGGTGCACTTCAGAAGATGTGTACTAGTTGGAAAGAGTCCAGAGCAAACCAACAGATTTTATCAGACATCTAGAAAATGTGATCTACAAGGAAAGACGGAGTTTGTCTAGGTTGTTTAGCACAACCAAAGAGAAAACAGAGAGTCTTTTCAGGGTAGTTATTCTTTGATGATAATTTGACCTACTCTTAGGAGGGTGAACTATGCATTATTGGTAAGATTATTTGGGAAATAAATAAAAGAATCTTTTCATAGAAATGCTGGGCTTGAAACGTGTGCTCAGTTCTTGTCTCTTTTGCCAAAGCGGCTTTGGGAAATCACTCTGCTCTTTCATCCGCCAGCACTAAAGTGTTAATATTTTTCCACTCTGTGTTGTTTATAGGGCTTAAACCAATTAGGACTTTGGCACTGAAAACAGAACTCTGGCATGCTTGAAGCTTTTGATTCTAAAATTGCTCCGAGCAAACCTTGTTCAGCCTCTGACTCTTCAAAATGTCTAAATTCACCTGTCATTGGATTTCAGTTTTCCAGTTGGTTTGCTGGATTGCTGCCTGCCTTTTGCCCAGCGTTGTCTCAGTCTGAACAAGTTAGTGACTAAGTCTTGCTTAAACTCACTTAGGAGCAGGAACTGGTGCAACTCCAAGTTATTTCCTGTCATGCAGAGTCACTGTGTACATCTACAAGACGTCTAGAGACCTAAAATCTATTGGTTTCAGGGCCCACTTTCATCTGGTTTCCAGTGTCTCAGACTTGCAAGTTCATGCCTTAAAATTATGCTGGTTAGGACATTTAATTGAGCCTGGGTTGTTCAGCAGCTAGCCAAAACTATTTCAGCTCTTTCAGTGTTGGCTATAGATAAAGAAGTGGTTCTGGCAGCAGAGGCCAACCCCAAGATCTCCCTGCTGAGGGATTTAATTGATAAGTTAATGCAGTCGTTGGCATCTATACCTAGGAGCAGCCTCCCTTTCCAGGACTGGGTAGCCCACTTACGCTCCTGAGCAGGATAGCTGTGCCCTGTGCTTAGTATATGCTGTTGATCAGCAATATGTGTCTCTTTGCTCAGTGTGCAGGATCCATTTTGAGTTGCTTAAGCTGTCCAGACGGTACATGGGAAGAAATGAATCTTAATGTTAGGGAACCCTGTGAAGTGGCTGTGTACTTGGCAGTCATTCAGTTTTTAGCTCTTGGATTGTGTACTCTGACGGTGGGTGAAGGGACTCATTATCCTAAGAGCTATAGGCACTTTAATACAAATTAAAACATACCTACATACCTACCTACCTCACCTATTTTGTAAGTAAAATCAAAGAGCAGAACATATTTGAAAGATTCTACTTTTTAATTGCTATCACTTCATTAGAATACAACTGAGTATTGTTTGGTAAATATGTTTTGTCTGCAGGATTTCAGAGGCTCATATGGAACTGTATTATCACTTTTATTCCCTAAGAGCACAAAGCCTAAGTAGAAGAAAATTTGTTGGAGTAGTTTAAACGTGTTAGAAGGCAGAGAGCTGGGTCAACTTTGTCCTCTATCATTTTCCTCAGATGGTACATTCCCCCTATTATCATTCTCAACATTTAAACAAAAGCAGCAGCTGGCTGAAACTGAAGCTAACCATGATTAAGCTAATGCTGACTGTGGTTGTACATCTGTGGATCCTGTACCTCCTTGGTTGTTGTCACTACTTTAAATTCCTCTTCCAACCCTTCCCAGTGTGCATAGCCATAGTTGCAGCTAACTGGAGTAAACTCTTCAGCATTAGGTGTTTTGCTTAAAAATACTGTGGGATAGTAAACCGTATCTGTGTGTTTCACATGCAAAAATAAGGGTCTCTGTGTTGTTCTGAGCTGCCATTTACAAAATTTGTCTATTATTTCTCACAAAATGGCGATTCGCTGCCTGTCCTGCTGCTGAGAAACCATAGAAACATCAGATGAGCTTAGTTTGCCTGGTGATCTGTACTATCTAACTCTCCTGTAGGGGGAAATCATGTCTAATACCATTCATTGAGTGATATTTGAGAACAATATGGATCTTCCCATAGCAGTGATTTTCTTTTGGAGTTGGAAGTCCTGGCTGTCAATAAATAGGCCTCTGAGATTAATCCTGTATGCAGTTCCTTAAGAAGATAGACTTTTTTTCATTCTTGAGATCATCAGAGCAGCATATGGACTACTTAGTGTAATTCCAGTCAATAATGGCCACTAGTAAATTACTCTTCCCACCTTCAGTTGGCTTTGTGTTTGATTCTAGTGTTTGCACTGGTTTTATAACCCTAGAGTTTAAATATCCCACTCCTAAAAATGCATATGCCATCCATAAAGTTTTTCCAGTGCATATGGAACGCAGCAGCTTGCATCCTAAGTAATACTTATAAGGAAGAACTTTCTAGTGTCTAGATTTCCTGTTCGCTATCCTGTTTTCCTGCTAGGTCTCAAGCCCAGTTCAGGGCTGTAGAGTTCACAGTACTCCAAGTTTTTGAACGAATTGTTGCAGTCTGCTTTAGTAACTTAATTTTTTGGGGAGTTAGTTCCGAGAAATGTGGAGCTGCCTACTTCAAGGACAAGACTGGACTGCTGGATGGAATGTTTGTTCAAAGTCTGGCCCACACCTCTTGAAGACCTGTGCAATGAAACATTTGATTTGCTGAGAGGCACTCAGATAAAATAGCATTTAGTGCACACATGATTAGAATGAGTAGGTCTGATTGGAAAGGCCAGCATTCTGATCAGGGAGTTAATACTTTTGGCAACGGTTTATTTAATGCAAGACTTGGCTTGTGCTTTGGTAAGGATAAAGTCCTGAGAGATTAAGATAAACTACAAACCATAACTTATTTGTCGTGATTCAATAGCAAGGACTGATCTAAAAACCACAGGAGGAAAAAACTATACTGATATGATTATTGCAGGGGGGTTGGACTAGATGACCTTTAAAGGTCTCTTCCAGCCCAAAATATTCTATGATTCTGTGATTCTATTATTACATTTAGACTGACAGCTGGTGGAGGTTGTAAACTGTTACTGCTCTTTTTAAGAGAAAAACATTAAAGCCCACACCTTTAAATGACAAACTTTTTGCATTAGGATGATAGAAATAAAGCTTTGATATGTAAGTCATGACATGATTTTATGCAGTCACTTTTACTTGCATGCTTTAATAGCAGTGGCTTTCACTGGTTTCAGTGGCTTTCAGTGGTTGGTTTCTGCATGCTCATATTGAGCAAAATGAGGAGGGTTCATGCAGCTGGCTCCCAATATACTAAATTGAATAGGTCTGTTTAATTAGTCACATGGTCAAACCTCTGAACTGAACTGAAATGCACCTGCTCAGGAGTGCTCTAATTGTAGGTCATGAAGACCAGAGAGAGAAGTGGTGACGATAGCGTTGGCAGAACTTCTCAGTTATTGTCTCCCGCCAACGAGGAGCATTCAAGAAAAGTGCTCAATGAAATTGATAGCATCAGCCATCGATACTAATGCATCTAAGGGTTCTAAGAAAATGTTATCTTTGTCAGTCAGCTGCTCAGTGCTTTGTGACCTGTGCCGGGCGCAGTGACCATGCTGGTTAACCACCTAACACAATAGTTCTTCTCAGCATCCTGGCTGCTGCGGGACACTGTACAGCAGTCTACTGCACTGGGCGGCTCTAAGGACAGGCTCGGGTTTTCCTCATAAACCTTGTGCGTATAGCTCACCTGAACACAGCAACACCCATTCCGGAGGTTCTAACCCTGCTCCCACTAAATTCAGTAGAGGAATTGTCATTTTTTTTCCCTAAGAGCGGATTAGTGGGCCATCACCTACAGTAGCTTTTACTGTATGTATTTATATGTGTTTGTTAAATCATTTGTTAATTTTTTGTGCCATAAAATGATTTGATAACATATTGTTTAGAGTAATTTGGAATTTGTTTGTGGTTTACATACATCTGCAAAAGTCATAATATTTGCTATAAATAAACTTCATCTGTTTTACTTTGGCTCCTTTGGCTTTTGCACATTTGTAACAGTGTTAGTACTCCCTCTTCATGTAACAGATGATAGATAAAACACTTTGGTTTTGTAACAGTTATGATGGTTCAATCCTATCTTTTGCTAATGTATATATTTCATTAAGCCATTTTTGTCGCAGCTCAGGTCTAGCTGAACAATTTCAGCTTTTTGAATTTTAAAAACTGCCTTCCTAAGGGCAGAGAATAACTGGCCTCCTTGTCTTTGTTTCTTGGTTTATCCAGATAAGGGGCACTTTTTGTCCCCAAACTCTGCCATACTCATACTTGTTTGGGTTTTTTGGTTAATAGAGTCAGAGGTTGTAAACAACACTGGCACAGGGCTCAGCTGAACTTGACTGAACTATTGTTATAGGTATAAAGAGTTTTTATGAGCTTAGATCAGGCCTGTAATTATTTGAGCGGTCTCACTTGCCTCTTGTGCTGTATGGTGTGAAGAGAATGATCTAAATCAGCTTAGCTGAAAATGCAAAGAGTTTGCTTTGCTTTATTTCACTTTAGTGGATTTTATTACAAATCTTTCAAATGTTTTAATTGTTCTTCACATTTTCACTGGAAAAAAAAGTGCTGTGAAGCAACATTTTTTAATTTGTTATAGATTGATTTACCCAGTGTTGGGGCTCAGTTTCTAGCCAATGTGTGACTCTAGAGAATGTTGTAGTCAATGCACGTGTGTGTGTGTATGCGCGCGTGTACATGCATGCGCATATTACTAAACAGAAGTTTAAGAGAACAATACAGCACAAAAGAAAAACAGTTTATACACTTTCAGTGTAATACTAACAAGATAAGAATATTTGGTTTTCCTAGATTGGAACACAAGAAAATATGGCCATTATCTTATCAAGGACCTTGCAACTTCTACCTGCTCCTTTTCAAACTCAGTCTGAGTTGCTGTTACACGTTATAAGTAGCAAGTTAGAACATGTAATGAACTTTCATGGATTATATTTTTGTTAAGTAATGCTTAAAAGCATTGCTGAGTTCCCTGTATCCCCGTGCCTGTGCGACAGAACTCAGTGAGGGTTTCACTGGCTGTCCCGAAGCTGAGAGAGGTGAACATGTAGCAGCTTGGGCTGAGTGTGAAAAAGGGGACAGATGACAAAGTTATAAGGTCCTTTGTGGGGAAATTAACATTTTCTTCCATTTCAAAATATAACAATTAGTTTCACCTCGTTAGTATTTTCTTGATAATAAATTAAACCTATACTGTTTTGTATATTTTGTCTTAAACTTCACTGCTACATGTCAGTATTAAGACAGCAAAAATGATTTCAGCAAAATTTTTAAAAGGCTGGTGACAACAGATTCCACCGTGCCTGAGCGTGAGAGCCACCCCTGGGTATGTCATTTGGTGGCAGACAATAATTGCAAAGACAGAGTAAAAAAATATTTTAAAACGAAATTCTGCAATAATCACCTCCTTGCAAGATTGTACTTTTTAATCATTTTTAAAGTTAGGCCTTCAGGCTTGTATCTTCCAAGAGGTTCAGAACTTTAAAGTTTCATTTTAACAGATGAGTTATGCTATAAAAACGGCACCTGTCAGTAGGCTTGTAACTTATATTTATTGCAGTTATCTGTCACATACTTTCAGAGAAATTAGTTTTTCTTCTTTTTACTCCTGGAGAAGCTCCTCCAAACTAATAGAAAATAGGGCGTTCATTTTTCTGGCTTGCACACTAAGATGGGTTTGTCAGTGACTGTGCTCCACATCTGGAATGTTTACATTAGCACTGCCAGCTGAGTTATGTGAGTTGGAATTCATTTTTTAATTGAAAGCCCCAATAAATATGGATTCCAAATAGTCAAATGTTTCTCACTGAAAGCTTTTACCTGGGTTCTTTGAGACGTTTGTCTTGCTGTTTCTTGAATCCCATTTCTTATTTTCTCTTTGTCATTTGGGAGATATCCCAATATATTGAATGATTTTCTGTGTGTTTGAGATGAGTGTCATGTAAACTGTTTTAACTGCCTGGTAGGTGTTATTGCCATTTATCATGCCTTTTTTCTGTGCTCTGTATTACACCATTTCGCCACACTCTTTGGTAAAGCAATCCAGTGGTACAGTGCATCATTAGATTTTGTTGTATCTCTAGTTTAAACCATTATAGTAATCTTTGTGCTAACAGCTTTATAATTCTGATGCAAATCCAAATGATGGCCAGCTATTACTCCATTCACATGCTTTGGATCTGCTGTTTTGATCTTAAGTAGAGTTGTTGAAGTGTTAATTTTTTTTTTTTAATATTTGTGTGCATATATATACACACCAGCATGAAGACTAATTTAATAACAGGAGAGTGATGTAAATTATATTATTTATAGAAAAAGCTTGGTGTTTGAGGACTTATAACTTTGAATTCCTAATTCTTTTCTTAGTCTGTTGCTTCTCTTGCTTATTCTTAAATTTAATATAATCGACGCCTAGTACATCCTGTCCTTACTTAGAAAAACATCTAGAAAGTTGTTTTGAAAAAAGCATCAATCAACACTGATGCTGTCCTTCCCATAGTCTAAAGACCAGTTCTGCTGACAACACAATCATGTAAGCTGCTCATTTCTTTCTGAGCCAACAGTATCCACAGACTGTAGCAATAGCAGCTGCATATCTCCCCTGGCACAGAATGATTTAGGGTGGAGAGCAGATTCTTTCCCCTTCGAATCACTTAAAAAAATTCTTGGCAGAGAGCCAGCTGATTTGTTTTGTTCAAGTAGGGAAGTTTGATTTATCAGTACAGAAAAAGTCTTCGTGCACTGTGCTGAACAGTATGAATTCAGTTTCTGCATCCCAGACCATTTGGCTTTGTTATTCTTCTACTCACAAGATTTTTTTAAATGCAATTACTGAAAAAATATAGAAAAATGCAAATTTGAGAGAATCTAGCTCTATTACTTTCTGCACTGCAGTTTGTGATAGAGTTTGCAATCTAGTTTGCAATACTGGTGTGATCTGGAAAGCGTTGCTCGCAGATTAGACTGGGAAATACAAATTAAGAAAAGCAAGGTAGTAAAAGCAGTGCAAGAAAGTAACTACACGTGCCAAAATGAAATTGCAATCTACAAATCTTACAGTTCAGTTTCTTTTTTTCTTTTTTTTTTTTTTGCTTCTGAGTTACTAGATCTATTAAACAAAGAAGCCCCAATATAGAGATAAGATTTTCATTATTTTCTTATACATTTATTTCTTTTTAGTCAATTTTTCTGAATTCCTACTAAATTATTTCTAAAGGAAACTCTCTGAACGTGTATTTTAAAGTAACAACGTAAGGTCTGTGATTGACAATAAAGCAAAGTATTAGAAATCTTCTCAATTCTCTATTATATTAGTGCAAGATGTTCTGGAATAGAACCATTTGGTTACATTTACAGTTTAGGAACTGTTTTTTTAGCGATAAAAATGGTAATGTTTTATGTTTTTTTATGTATGTGTGCATGTGCGGTTGTATATATTATATAGAGATATATATGTCAGTTCTTAAAACCATGGTGCCTGAATGTTTTCCATAACTCTGAGGTGTTGACATCAGATATATTTTATTTTTCTGTCTACTCAGCAGGAAATGTATTTTATTTCTGTATCATATTACTGGAGGCGTAGTCAGCTGAAGATTGAGATTTGCTGTTGTGCAGACAAAACTAAGGAGTCATGCAGAAAATCAAAGTATGGCCTGTTTCAAAGATGAGGGCAAATATCCTGAATGGAGTGCGAAGGCAGCATTTTGATATGGCTTTCAAAATCCTTCCTTTTTCTTCGGCAGAATTAATCTTGTCCTGCTCCAATCTGGCTTCAACTCTTCACTCTATTTTTAGCTACTGATCCTAGCCAGGTCCTCAAATAGCTCAGAGCTGGTGATGTTTGTGTCTGATGTAAAACTGATACAGACTTGGCTGGTATTTTCATTCATGTTTCATAATCTTCCCTAGTGCATGCATGAAGACAGTGTCTTTGGTGTGCTGGGAGGAGATATTTGTATTGCTAGGGAGTAGATCGGACACACGTTGTTTGACACTTATGGTGCTCCTCCTGTGACCATAAAGGTGTAAGTGAGAACATTCCCATGAAAATGAAGTCACTTATTTATATTTAGCTGCAGAGAGGTGTCAGAGTTAGAAAGGTTCAGGAAGGTCTCTCCTGAGATTCTTTAAGGGGAATCTCAGAGTGACCCTGAAGTTTCCCTCTTATTTCTGTATTAATTCCTTCATACAATCTTGTATGCCTTGAAGAAGACCATAAGTGTAAGATAGGACTAGTGGTTTAGTTGGCCCTTTGAGAAAACCCTTAATTAAAAATTAAGCTTTTCAAATGTCATTGATAGAAAGATTGCTTCCACAGAAGAGAAAGAATATGTATGTAAGATCTTGCAAGCAGTTTTTATTGATCAATTACATTAAAATGGGTACAGTGGGGAACAAATCTACCAACAAAAACTATGAATAAGCCCATTAGTATTTCCTTATAAAGTCTTCATATCTCTAATTACATTACTTTTTCTTACACTCCTGTATATAAGGAGGATCAAAAATACAATTTAAAACATCTGATAAGAATTAACTTCTGAAATAAGATTTTTCTTCTTTTTTATGAAATAATGCATCTTTTCAGGTATTGCAAGATTATAAATTCTCAGATTTAAAAAATCGGAATGTAGTTGTTGATTTTGGTTCTGTGTCTCTGAGAAATGCATTCAGCAATCCATACAATATTCCTGCATTCTTGTTCCTTTAACTTTACATAGGCATAAAATACTCCAAAATGAAACTGGTTGTTGAATGCAAGCACATTCAGCTTTACCTGTGGAATAGATGAAACAAGTGTTATGATAAAATATTAAAGAAGGCCAACATGTAGCTTTTATGGTCAAGATTTCTATGTAACTTCGCAACCATGACTATATTATACTCTTTATTATATTTTTTTCTCTTGAGTACGAACATAATCTAAATGTCATCTGTGGATTATTTTTGGTAATAGAGTACAGCAACATTACAGGTAAGTAAAGACAGTGGTGAAATACCTTCTTCAGGAGACTATTCAAAAGAAATTTCATTAAGCAGTTTATATGAGATGGCCTTTGGGTAGGCTGTCAGGGTTGACAGTTCTATAACTAGTTTTCAGAAGAAGGTCAAGGGATTTATTTTATTTAAAAAGGTAAATCCTATTTTAATTCAGCCAAATGTTGACAGCCATAGAAACACTGTGTTCTTGAACACAAAGATGAATGATGCAGTATAGTAGAATGAAATGCCTTGTACTTTGTTCTTGTTTTAAATGTTATTCTAGGTGGGTAACTTTCATTTTGATATTTTAAGGTTAGAAGCTCTTACTTCATGTTCAAAAAAGGCATCTTCCAGTGTCTTTTCTCCAGTGCCACTCCCTACACCTTCAAACACAGCCTTGTATTCCTGAAAGCATAGATAACAACCCAATGGAAATAAGGTACTTTTGCATTCTATGCAGCACAGATACCTTACACTACTTTATTAATTAATCTATGTGAAGTAATCCTGCTGTATAGAAGAACTCATGTATGGATTACTGTTCTACATAAATCAAAAGTTAAAAGCATATAGTCAGCAAAAGAAAGAAAAATTACATTTGTTCTTGTATTTCTTACTGTCATTTCCTACAACTTAAAGTAATTTACTGAAGGCACTAAAAGAGCCTTTTTGTAGAATGACACCTGACCTTTCACTCCTTTGGACAGAGAGCACTGAAGTTCTTGTACAAATAGTATCCATCAGAGCCAGAGCTGGAAACGGAGCCAAACCCCTGAACTCTGATCCTCACACGGCTGCTCATTTTATTTCCAGTAGTCAGCTGGATTTGCTTTATCTGCATTAATATTGTATCTAAATCCATTAGTCTGATATGTCATCCTGGAATATTCTGCACAGATATATTTGACTTCATTTCTTACATGTTACATTTATGTGTAATTTGCTTCTCTGTGTATTTGTTTTGTTTTTCCTATAAAGTAGCCGTGCAGTATAGGTCTAGTACAATTGTTCCCAAATTCATCTAAATATCCTACCCATGAATAGACTTGCTCTGTATCACACTGACATGGTGACACATGCTTCTAACATTCTGCTTATGCAGAGGAACAGATGTGCATCTCCAGCTTTGTTTCTTTTGTGGAAAAAGCAGTAGCCCAGGCGTCATTTTATTTTGTGTACCTGCTTGGAGGTAGCTTAAATATTATAGGTAGTCAGAGTACCACAGTTAATTTATAGAGCAAGTGTGGCATATAGATTTGTCTTTAATAACAGCACTAGTGACATCGATATTAACTTCATCTTACTTCTTTGATGCAATCAGTGATTTTGAGAAAGCTTTTCAGAACGGCATTTGTATGGTACACTAGTAATAAATCAGGTTTGCACTCATCTGTGACATGAATTGTTTGGTCAGCTCATTTTAAAATGACTTGTGCTTTTACACCAAAATCTTGGAGGCAGCAGCTGTGAAGTGAAACCCAATCTGGGGAGGGTTAATGAAGTAGGAAGAGTTTTGTTTACTGGAATATGATTTGATCTTAGAGGAACTTTGTATCGCACTAAGGTAATCATATGTCTTCATATCAAAGGCCTTTGATTCCATTTACATCTTTATGGGATCTTTTGTATCTTCACTGAATTTTTTCTCTCTCAAAAATGCTTTTAATTTATGTGAATACTCTTTAAAATTTTGCTGACATCAAGGGATGTTAAGTATATATATTTTGGCTTTTTGCTTTAAGAAATTAGATTACATACTGCATAGTAATCTGCAACACACTTCACTTGCTCATAGTCATCTGCATTGGCCAACAGATGTAAGCCTTCTGGATACAGTTTTCCACAGGTTGGATACAGCTTCTCGCGGTCATCTTTACTCAGCTCAGTGCCAAATGAATTAATGGTGATGATAAAGGCACGTCTGTCTGCTTCAAACTTAAAATGAAAAACAAAGAATAAAGAGGTGTTATTAGAGATCTTATTCTAAATTAAGGCAGGGATATGGTTGGGGTTTTTTTCAGTAAGCTAAACTATGGAAACCTAAAAAAAAAAAGTGGACTACAGAGCATTAGAAACATAACTTATTGTAAAAATTGTAAATCCTTATTTGCAACTACTTGTTAATTTTTTAACTAGAAAATCAAACAGTGTTTTGCAAGCACAGCTTTTCTTCTGTGATTTTTGTACTGAAAATACCATCTCTGCTACTTCCTCGTTTCCCTACTTAGTTACGAAGATGTTGACAACAAAAAATCTCACACACCCTCCTGAAGTTATGAAATAATACTCTTACAAATAGTAATACTACAGGAAAGGACCAAGAATCAATAATACTGTTCTGATGTAACCCAGAGTGCTGTTCAAAGTAAAGATTGAATGGAAATTCTGAAAACAAAAAAATAGTTTCTGAATGCACATATTTAAAACGATAATTTAATAAGGTGGAGGGGGCTGCTTACTTGCCAAGTTAAAGTTTTCAAGTGTTTCAAATAACAGTTAATTTTTAACGCAGAGAATCAGAGGCTTTATTTCTTCTGCCAGGTTTAGATGCCTGTAGTATCTGTATTTTCCCTGCAGCAGTAGACTGAAAGTCTTTCCCACGTCTAGATCTGAGGTTGTTCTGTTGTACAAGGCAAAATTTCACTTGCCGTTCTTACAATATGAGTTAAAAATGTAATGGTAAATAAAAATAATCTTACTCAATTCTGTCTGATTTAAATCTGTTCTTCTGTCTTGACATCTAAATTGACTATGGTTTTATTTTTTCCTTTATTACTTATTTCCATGTTGTAAGAAGACCAGAGCCCTTGCTAATTGCAGGGATTACACAGGAGAATCTTCCAAGTGAAGCATACACAATACATGCACATTTTATGCAGCTTGCAAAATTTCTTATGCTGTGATTTTTTGAACTGTTTTAAGCTGAAAGGTGCTCTTTTCTGTTGAATAATAAGACTGTGGTTGCAACACAATTCTACAACTTTAGCAGTTAAGCACATATTCAGAGATCCTACTCCTGTGTACTGGAACACACTGTAACAGGGACCCAGCTGCCCTCTGGCACTGACTTCAGAGTAAGGAAAATGAGTAAACAATAGAGAAATAATGAGAAGAAAATAAGTGTGCTTGAAAAGATTTCTAGCTAATGAATAACAGGGCCAAATTTCACTTGCCTTATTAATATGAACAGGCGTTATCAGCCCTAGTGAAACTGTTTTGGAAGGACAAATGTTGTTTTGTTTAACTTGTTAAAGCCATGTAGAATCTAGCTGTTAGATTTGTAATATTTTGTTGGGAAAAAAAGCATGCTCAGATGCAATTGCAACTAATGCTAGGAGGTTTGAGGCCTACTTCTGGTGGCTCCCAGTTTGAGAAAATTTGCAGGATCAGTCCCATCTATACAGACCTCTCAATTCCTCAAGTTATCGGCACATGAGCTTCTCCATAGTGAGTAAGGCCATGAGGCAAGTTACATGGTGACTTGGGCCATTTGATTGCTGCAAGTAGAGGTGGAGTCACAGAATAACCATTTCCTAAGTGCTGTAGTTCCCATATGGGAAACTGAAGTAGCGTGTCTGCCACTTGAGAATTAGCGTGGGGCCCTAATAACAGGCACAGCACTAGCTGCAGTGAGGTCCTGCAGTTTCTTGCCAGATTCAGGGTAAAACATGCAACGTTTGTTGTCCATGGTGGAAGAGAGATCGTCAGTCCTTTTAATGTGGAAGGTTGGCACCGTGACTGGTGGTCAAGGAGTTGAGGAGCTAAATATCTCAGCCTTATTCTGATAGGGTCAGGTTGGTAGTCTTACGTATAAGATTACAAATAAATAGCAAGTATTCCTTTGAATAATTAAACTTTGGCTTTTTATGAATTCAAACATTAGCAATCTACTCTATGCATGTCTTCAGATTATTAAAATGTTAGAGAAAATGAAATCTTCTACAGAAAAGCTTATTCTCCTAGCTGACTGACATTAGATAGGGAATTTAAAGCAGCTTATCATAGACCAAACTGTTACCACTGGTATATAGAGAGTTTTACCACATGCTTAAAATAATGTTTTAAGTAATCTGCTCTCAGCATGAATTTCTAGCTAAAAATGATCTTTCTGAAAAATCTAAATCAACTGTGGGAAATGTCTTTACCTCTGCCAGCCAATCTCTTGATTTTTATTTCTCAGAAAAGAATAGTCAAAATACATAATTTCTGGCCAATTTAACTTGATTAAGAATATTTTCTTTAGAACATAAACTGAAACATTATGACCTGGTTAAATAAAATATGAAATTGCATTCTCTTTTAGGACATTGTTCTGTAAGATGTAGTTTAGGTTCGTTCTTTCTTCAGGGGTGAGCTCCCAGGGTTATTATCTTTCCCCTATAATGCAAACTCTTATGTCATCAGAGCTCAGATAATTTTGTGCAGTTTCCAGGGTGTAAGGTTTGCTTATCCAGAAAAAAAGACTCCTGGAAGCAAATGGGTGACCTGGCTTTCAAAATCTGCAAGGAATTGTGATAAATCATGTGAAAAAAAAAAAATGATCTGAATGCTGAGAACTCAATTTTAGAAATTTCTGCATCTTTTATTACAGTAACAGATACCAAAATATCATTCAGTGCTCTGCAGGTGTGCTTTGGGGAGGAAGAAGTTAGGACTTTTCTATGCCATGGAAAAAATAAATATTAAACTTTTCTGAGTTGATGCAAAAATAAAACACGGAATGTTGGACTTTTCTGTATGACAATAGTTCCAAAGATCACTCAACTCTGACTTCAACCATTAATTTTAATAGCAGGGTAAACAAACATAATCATGCCACAAAGCTTAGAGATTATTGATTAGTAAATATACAGTAATACCAGACCTTAGCTATCCAAATTAAATTTTGAGCTAGGAGGTGTAAGAACAGTCCACTGTTTTAGTTTTTCTACATAACACACAAAAATGTTAAGGAGCAACAGTTTGAGATTAGTGAACCATTTATTTTTCTCTGCTCTCTGTTACAGAAAAATATTAACTGAGGCTAATTCCTCCCTGGTAATGGACTAGCTGCTTCTCCAATCAAGAGGTAAAAGTCATCCTAGAATGAAGTCTTCATTACATCCTAAAAAAACAGTTGTTATTCAGAGGAGAAGCAAACATTTGACAGAAAACTTTGCAAATGGAGAGGAAAGGAACAGGGAAAATGATGGAGTATTTTCATGTACACGGAAGACTGAATTTTTCTTACCTCAAGAATAGGTCTCATTATTTCTGCTGTAGTACCACCTTGTTTTTCACAAAACTTATAAAATGCCTCAAGATAAGACTACATGAAAGAAGAAGAAATGCAACTTAAGACCTGGACCAGCACAGCACATAATCATGACCGTCGTTTTTAAATACTTCCATTATTATATATTCCATTATTATAATTCTACCTATGAATTTAAATTCAAGTATGTGCTTAATTACTTTGCTAGATTGTAAGTTGAAATATTAAAATGCAAATGTCTTGTTATTACCAATATTATAAAAAATTGTTATAGGACAAATATTATGTTTTCTTTGCTCTCTGAAGAAGGAACTTGAGCTCCATTGAGCTTCCACTGCATAATAAGCAGATGGCTGAAGGAAACTCTGCATTTATAATGTGGAGGAGGGGACTTGGGAATATGCCATGACTGCTGGGCCTGCACTATGAGGATACACAAACTAATCCCTACTGCTCTACCCTGAACACTGGATTAGGACAGAACAGCAGACAAAGCTTCTGTAATACTGGTCTGCAGAGCCCTCAGATCTATTAAGGATTCTGGCCTTTGCACCCATTTCAAAATACCTGTGCAGGAAGGACCACAAATATCTCAGAGATGCTGTTCCCCCTCCCTCTACATCCCCCAAAATACTGTCTTAGGGAAGATTTATGTTATCAAAATGCATTTGCTACAGCTTCACACAATCTTGTTTAAAGAAGCTGTCACTGACTATGCAATTAAGTGAATTTTAAGTACCAACATCTCAAGGGGGTTCTGCTGCATGGGATTATGCATTAGGTTCTGTATAGTGCTATCTGATAGTAGAGCTGAAACATAATTGACAGCTGAAGCAGAGGAGAAAGCATATAGTAATAATTCAGAAGTGTTTCTAGGATGATCCCCCTGATACTTAGAGGAGTGAGAAGAAAAAAAAAAAAAATTGGTTTAATAAGTGTAAATTTATGGTCATCCACACAGGATATGTATGTTATCAAATGGAAAAAGTGTCTAGTTTAGTAGTACTGTGAAAGAATTAAAATACTTGGGCATAACTGATGTTGTTTTGAATGAGAGGAAGTAGTAGAATATTTAAGAATCAAATATTGTCTTGGGAATTTATAAATATAATTTGTAAGACAAACAGAAGACTTTTTTTCTTTCCCCCTAGTGCAATCAGTTCACTATAAGAATAACTCCTGCAGTCTGGGGCATCGACTGTGAAAGAAAGATAACAAAGAATTTGGAGAAAATGTTCCAGGAGGAATCATTAACGGAATGAAATATGTATAGCCTTTAAAGAGACCATCCGAAGAGTATTGACCTGTGTGCTAATATTTGTAAAGTACTTTGAAAATGCAAGGCACATGTTAGATGCATAATCTTACAGCACTGTGCTGTAGCAATGCTAAAGATAATTTAAAAAGGAAGAAAATTATACAAAACCCTTAAGTAAAAAAAAAATGTTAGCTAGGCTCAAAGCAATTAGACCTTTTCAAACCACATCTACCTTTTATAAATAAAAATAAACGTTAGCCAAAAGCCTGTCTAGGCTCACTTAGGAGCTAACAGTTCCGTGGCATTTGGTGGATAACTGAGTTATTCATAAACAAATGGATCTGGATATTAGCCTGACATCTAAAGCATTTTCATTAATGAGATATTAAATTAGAATTTGGATGCAGACCTAAAATTTGAAAACTCTCCAAACACTGGAGCAGAGATGAAAGGAGCTGGATTTGATTCCTGGACTTGTCATCATCCAGGTGACCTTAGGCAGCTTGCTTTATCTCACCATGCTTCTTTTTCCCCATCCGTAAACCAGGGTTAATGATACTGACCTCCTTCTGTGAGACACTTTGAAAACCCCCAGGTATTATTGTTATGTTACAAGAACTTGCCTTGTACAGTTTGTTGCGCATTATTTCAATGTTCATTTCATCCAGGTCATTTTCAGACAAGCAGTCTTGAAAGAAAGCAGCTGAAAGAAGAGTTTATTATATTGCAGTATAAGTCTACATGCTGATAATATGCAACTCTTGTCTATTGCCATTCACCAGTGCGTGAGCAGGGATCTGAGGTTTCTGTTGTACAAGAAAGAGTGATATAACAGAGAGGAAGAGAAATCCTCTTGATTTTCCCCTTATCCTCCTACTCCCCCCCTTTTTAATGAGAATCTGCTGTGAGGGGAATCAATCAGTGCCGCAGCCAGAGTCCACATCTCCAGAGAAAATCAGATGGGAAATGCTAATGAAAGCCCTAATCTTCTCTGAAGTATATGGTTTGGGCATTAGGGAGATTTTATAGTGAGGAACATGAAAGATATTTTTTTTTCTTAAATCATGCAGGTATTCTGCACTCTTTAAGGAGAATCCTCATTCCTATTTTCCCTCTTCCTCTTTGGGTATGTCTGTCGTGGGGGAAAGGCAACAGGTTGCAGCTAGTAAGGGGCACAAACTGACCTTGGCCATCTGTGCTTCCAGGTGCTTCTGCTCTGCAGAACTGGCTAAGGAGGAAGCTTTTGAAGGTCATTTGTGCAGCTGGACTGTATTCATAACCGACAAAAGTATGCCAATCCCTCGCCGTTCCTCAGCTACGGCAGTGGGGCAGACCAGTGCTGCGCGGCAGGGACTGTTGTCTCAAACAGTGGCAATGGAAGACAGTATTTAGGGAAAGCATGACCATGTTTTGTGGTCTTCTCCCTTCCTACTCTTCCAGCATCCAGATTTTGGATGAAGAAACAAGTTTTCTGCTGGCATTTAGTCTTCTAAAGGATTTGGTAAGCAACATTTCGTAGCTCACTGCAGACAAACCGCTGCCCTCAGTACTTTGTAAACATTGTCCCTGTGTCCCTTTGGTCTTGTCCTCTCCAAGCTGGTGTCCAGCCTTTTTAGTGTGTCCACACACGGCGGTGCTGTCCCCTTGTTCATTTTAGCTGTCCTGCTCCGTGTCTTCGCTGATTTCACTGTAGGGGGTGTGGGTGCCCAGGCCGGGGGCGGGGGGCTGTGGGGCGGCCTCTGTGAGGAGAGGCAGGGGCTGCCCTGTGCCGGACACAGCCCGTTCCAGCTGGTTCCAGCCGGCTCCAACAGACGCACCTCGGGGCACAGCCGAGCTGGTGGTGCCTCTGGGAAAACGTATTTAAGAAAGGGCAAAAAAACACAGGATGTAGAGAGGAGGAGGGAAAAAAATGTTGAGAAACAGCAGAGGGAACGCTAAATTCAGAGGAGGAGGAGTCGCCCCATGGCTCTGGAGCAGGTACTCCCTGCTGCCTCTGGAGGACCTGCGCTGGAACAGGTACTCCTGAGAGGAACTGCAACCCCCACAGAGCCCACGCCAGAGCAGAGGATAAGTGCGAGGAGGAGGGAGCTGCAGAGAGAATCCGCCATGTACTGACTG
>VZSZ01002193.1:189061-234115 GCA_013398815.1 Ibidorhyncha struthersii
CCCCCCCCCGCCCCGCTCCATGTGTCGCTCCTCCAAATGGACTGAGTGTAACCTGTGGTGGCAACAAGGGGTGAAGGAGAGGAGTCTGGAGAGAGGGAGTGGCAAAGGGGAGAGGAAAGGTGTTTCCCTAAGCTTCAAGTGCTTCTTTCTTGTTTATTTCCTAATGCCTGTCTGTTTTGCCTGCAACAGTACTCCGTAGGTGATCCCAACCCACGAGCTCCTTTTTGCCCCTGTTTTCTCCCCTGTTGTGCTGGGGGCGGGGGGCGAGCGTGTGGCTGGGCAGGAGTCTGGTTTCTGTCTGGGGCCAACACACCACCCCTTCTTGAGAAGCAGAACCCAAAACCCCTCACAGTACTCAGGATGAAGGCACACAGTGGTTTCATGTACGTTCAAATCCACCTAGTTCCATCTTATTCTCAGGACCTTTCCCAGCAGTGCCCCACAGCTTATTAGTTTTTGTTCCTGTTGGCTGCTGCAGCACATTGAGCAGAGTTTCATCCCGGTTTCAGAATGCAACATTCCCAACCCTCATTCTGTTTTGCTTTTAGATTTAGTTCTTCAAAATAAGGATTTTTTTTGTGTGTTTGAGTCATGCCCAAATCCCAAGAGGGAATCTAGGTTCTACCACAACATCTAATATTTATTAGTGACTGTCTGCTTCTTGATCCTTAGTGAGGGATAGGCAAGACTTCATCTTACATTTTTTAATTATAGATGCAGGTGTTGAAATAAAAATCTAGATGCTCTAAATCACTGGCTACTTTGGATATAAAAGATATCAATTACACTTCTTGAGTAGCATGTTTTCTTTGTGTCTGCTACCCAAGGTTGATATAGAAGCTGTTAGTAAATGTTACTTGAAAATGTCCTGAACACCACTTCAGAAGTGTTTGATGCACACTTCATGTTTTGTGTTACCAAAACACAGCATATCCCGTGGAAAACATGCTGCTCTGGTTGAGATATTCTTAAGAATACAGGATGAGTAGTTTCAAGAAGCAAACAAGAAATAATTTAGTGTTCCTACCTAATGGTGTGTCAACCAAAATTGCATTGAACAGCTCAGTGGGGTTTGAGGCAATGCTGACTGCTTCCATTTGCTCAAAGCTCCCCAGTGGATGGCACTTGGGAACAAGTTCAGCTATGGGCCGCTGATGTAACGTGCCAGTTATTAAAAGGATTACGTTGTCAATCATATAGCTGTATCTGTATTTGAAAGAAAAAGTAAAAGAAATTTATCTTTAAAATGAATTTTCATTTGAAAAAATACAAACCCAAGACTTTTGAACACTGGTAAATACTAGAGTTAGAAATGACCACAGTTCTTGCAGGTTTGTATGTTCACTCTGTATCAGTGTCTCAGCAAAAATAAACAGAAGTATTTAAATAGCAAGTAGGTAACACACTGCTAGTTTTAAACCACATGGCTGTTTTGGAAAAGAGACGTTTTTAAAGAAGAGGAAACTGAAGCATGAATATAATAAGCATAACAGCTGTGTAATGTAGATGCGCTATAACAAGTGACAATGAGTGGTATCAAAAAGTAAATCACCCGAGCTAGCAGCTTCTCTAGTTTGGGATTTTGTTATTTCATATAGACCCTCTGGACAGAGAAGAAATGTGTGGGAATCTTGGCACTAAAACTGTAGAGTTCATGCAGATGGACCAATCTTAGGTCCTTCTTCTCACTCAGCTTTCAGTGTCCTCCCATGAGGAAACTAAGAACAGGTTCTCACAGATTTCTTCTTTATTGCTAAAAGTTTTCTTTTCAGTAGAAGTTTTTGATCAGCTTCTTACTATTACTGTCAGAGAGGCTGATAAGAGTTTTGTTAGTGACTTGGAAATGTGAAAGCTATTCCCTTGAGATGCTTATAACAAGGATGCAAGTCTTCAACTTGCATTGTTGATTCGGAACACAGCTAGAGACATACAGGGATTAATATGGTCTCCCACAAAATCTGGGAGGCAGCTCAGGGACCTGGTGAAATGTAGTTCAGTGGTTTAATAATTGTGTTAAATATCTCAAACTAATGCCTCCATTATTAAAAAACAACAATGTGTGGCGATTGTGCATACACATGTATACATGCATGTCAGAGTGAGAAAAGAGCTGCCATAATTTTCATATTTTCACTTTCATTTCTCTGAAGCAAGAGGTAAACAGTGTATGCCTCAGGTCACAGCTGTCCTAGGGCAGTCTTTAAGAACCTGTTGATGTATTCACCTAAAACTGGTTAGCTACAGCTGACACGCACACCCCCAATAAAAAAAAAATAATGACACTTTATTTTGCTGTTATGATAAAAATACTCCTTAAAGGTAAGCTGAACAGTCTAGTGTTCTTGTTATAATATATTGAAAAGATAAGATCAAGGGGAGTTAGGTAAAATATCCTGCTGATATTTCACTGATCCGTGTTGTTATACTGTTATAAAGTAGATCCCTGTTCTTAGTGTTAAGCTGTTCATTTACAAGTTTTATCTGTTTATAACTGTATTGAGACCAGAACTTTCTCTTCATCTGGCATCAAAGAGCACTTGTACTTTTTTAAAAAAAGCTACTTGGATCTAAGTATCTTGCTATACACAATATAAAGTTTTTCTGTTTCTAATGTTCAAATGGTATAAAAAAAAGGTAGGTGTATGATGTGTTGTCTTTCCCCCTTTTCAAAAAAAGTTTAGAACTTGGCACATGCCTAGGAATTAAGTCATTGCTCTGTACATCATGAAATTGCTAATCTTGCATGAGTCATGGCCACAAACTTCAGTTTTGCAAGTTCTTTGACTTAAACGATGTTTGAAAATGATAACTGTTTTTCTCAATCTCTACCACTCCTCCTGCCACTGTAAACAGCAAAAATCTTCTTGTGTTTTTTAAAATTAGTTGCAAAGACAACAGCTCTTCCTATATATATTTTCAGAACTTACATGAGCAAATAGAGTATGTAAATGTTGCAGTATAAAAGTAATTTTGCTATTTCTGAAACAATAGAAATTTATGAAGCATTTAAACTGTTTTAACTTGTAGCTGTGCTTTTACTTTAAGTCTATGTGCTAAGCTATGTGGTAACATTACTTACGTGATAAAATTCAGAAAAGTGGCAAGTGGTTCAAAAGCATGGTTTCTAAAGTAATGAAATTCCGTGAGTAGTTTTGTTTTCAGTTTATCATCGATGGTGGAAATAGTGAGAGGGCCGGTTTCATTAGCCAAGAAGTTGCCATAGTCTGTAGTCTGTAGATGTAACTTCAGATCTGAAATTAGAATCAAGGAAGAACATGAGAATAAACTGTCATTATATTGTCTACAAACCAAATAAAAAAACTTTTAAAATGATAATTTCTAACATATTTTCATATTAAGGGCCTGATGATACTCTGTTGAAAACGTTTTGCCATAGATTTAACACAGAGTAAATGCATTAATTATTGCAAATTTATACTGCTTCCTATCAGTAAGTCTCACTGCATGCCACGGGAAAGCACAAATAATTTACACTTTTGTCAGAAGTTTCACTGGCAACTTTAGTTTCCAGCCATACCGGGCACAGTGTTAATTACTGCTGTCCTGAGCCCCTTCCTGGTCAGGTTTGTTCAGTGTTTGGATTTCTCTGACTTATTCAGGGCACCACTCTTGCACCATTATAATGTGTCAGTTGTTTTGTCTCCGGCATTCCTATGGACTGTTATGTATCAAAAGGAATCATCCTTTAACTTCATTAAGATCTTAAATTTTCATATGAAACACTTAAATCTCAGGTAGGGCTATAATCTTATGTTATCAGGCTGCCTGAGGAAGAGAACATATCTTGCCTCGCTTAGATTCTGGGCTCCAAATGCAGTGGAGCACTTCAAAGGGCACAGTTACACTCTCTTAGCATTTCTGGTTGGGCTTTGTCTGATTTATGGCTGTTACTACCAGACCCTAAGAAACCCTGTTGCAGAAACTTGGGTTATCATGACATATCCTGTCTGAGCTCCTGACCCTGTTAACTGAGGAAAATAGCTTGGTAAGACAACAAGGTTGAAAGAAGCTTTTGTAATATCAAAGAATTAATTTGACAAATTTCCTCTGCTAGCCATTTTCCACCATGAAGCAAAAGTAAGGATTTGATTCAGTTCTTAGTGTTCAAAGCGGTTTAACATTTCCTTTTAGAAAAGCCCCTGCTATATTACATAATTATATTCAAATGCTATATTAAAACTACTGTAAATTATAGATTAGGATAATGTTATATGGTTTGGGCATTCATGATGATTAGATTTCCAGATAAAGTCTGAAATGACCTTTGGGGAAAAGGACAGCAACACTCCCACTGACTGAAAAAAAGGTGTACCTGTAAGGGGAATTAATATGCAGTTAGCAAGGTGTGCATTTAATGGTACGGTCGCTACTCTTTCCTAATTCCCCATGTGTATACTTTCTTAGTATGCAATAAGGTTGCCTACACTGAGACTTCAAGCAAAAGAACTGGTACATTGCAAATTCAAACTCCTACGTCTAGCACTCTAGCTTACTGAGAGAGAACCTTCAGAGTTTTCTATGCAGTTTAGCTGCCACTTGAGCTCATTTTAGCAATTACGTCAACAGACATAGGACATCGTTACTCAGCTAGCTCTCTGGAACTGTTAGCATTTCTCTAGACCTTCCTGCAATAGACTGAACTTATGCAACTGATGTAAACTAATTGCTTCTTAAAATTATATAGGTGATCACAAAACTGTTGACGAAACAAGGCGGAGATACTTGGTCTTTCAATAGTCAGAGCCAGATACTAGGAAATAGTCATAGCTTCAGTACAGGCTTCCATGTAGGAAGAAGACAGAGAATCCAAATGTGAAAAAGGGAAACCACTTAATTCAAGGAAGAAGGAACGGTAAGAAAGACTAAGAGATAAATAAAAATGCAGAATTATGCACATAAATAAGTCTAAATATGTAAGACCAACTTTAAAAAAAATCACTAATATTTTCATATCACATCTACATTCCCTGTGAAATCATTTTTACTTTCTCTTTTTATTGCAAAGGTAAAAATACTTGGCATATGGTGGGATTAGATAATACTGCCTCAGTACGTGCAGAGACCTGAACTCCAGCTTTCCTCAGTTCCTTTTCAGATGCACTACTGTAAATGTCACACTGTAAATGCATTTCAAACACAGTGGTTTTCAGGGGTTTAGTACCTAAAAAAACCCCAAATATCAGCCCCAAGTATTGACCATTCTGAAGTGTGTTTAACATCATCTCAAGATGAACAGAACCAAACCTAACTGATTGAGGGTAGTTTGACAAGACTGTGTTTCTTTCCTCAGTTCTCTCATTGACTGAGTGGCTTGAAAATCCATACCCTAACATAAGGCATGAAAAATATTAACTATAACACATTAAACAGCCCCACCTGGCTCTCAAAAGCCACAGAGGAAATACTATACTCAGGAATATTGGATTTATGACCCTCTCACTTCCACAGCTTGCTTTACAGAAGTATTTCTTCTGAATGATTTAATAAATGCCAGTATGCATACTGTACGTGAGAAACAATGTTCAACCCTGTCTCATGGCTTTGGCCAAAACAATTGAGAAAATAGTCACCCACAAGCTCCAGTACCATATTATAGCAATTGGGAATGTCATAATCAGCTCACACACCACGACAGAGTTCAGTGCAGCTCAGAGACTGCTCTGCTGCTCTCAATGATGGTCTCTTCATGGCTGTTGGCATAAATAGGACCTGGGGGCTAAAACAGTCGGACCCTTGCACTAGTGACATGACTTCATGACCTGGCAGGAGTAGATGGCTGAGCATTACAGGGGCCTCAAACATTCCTGCTCACCAAAACTTTTTAGTGATGGTGCCTGCTCCTTTTCTCAGGGGCACTTGGAGATCTACACAAGACCCTGGGCTTGTCAGCACGTCCCCAAGGAGAGAAAATTCCTGTATTTCAGCTGTCAGTATTATTGCCATCTATCTGCATTGCATATTTCCTCATGCAATTAAATGCAGGAAGATCATATGTAGGAAATGTATGACTTTAAATAATGTGATTTTAAATCACAAGATTTTACCTGCAACTGAACAACAACTAAACACAATTAACAGTATGTCTAAAGGGAATTACTGTGCAGAGGGAGACTAGTTTAAGATGAATGCAGTTAAGAAAGGAATGATGCTAATCAGAACGAAGGAGTATTGTGAGAACTCAAACAAAGCACTAACCTGGTCTCTCAGCATCGAGCACATGGACTCTTGCCTGACTCCTCGCTTTAATAGACAACTACCCCCGGTTTTCAGTTACACTGTTATTTCAGCCACCGCGCGCTGGCGTGTCCTGGCTCTGGCAAGTTATGTGAACTGATTTTGGTGATGTTGATGGGAGCAGAGCTGGGCTGCTTGTCCTTCTGTGACCTAGTCTCCCTTCTAAAGAGCAGTCATCTTACCATCACACAAGGAATCAGGGAAAGAATGAAGCACTGAATTTAACCCTCCCCCATATTCTACTTCAAAGACTGTCAGCTGTGTTCCTCTGGGGATCCCGTTCCCCTGAAACAGATGATGCCATAGGGCCAAGGTAGTAGCATGCCATATTGCAGGGATTTCAGCCAGTGTTGCAGTCCACAAGGTAGCTCCATGGAAATTATAATAATTCGAATAAGCCCCAAAGGATGTCTAAGTTAAGCAGAAGGCCTCTTCTCCTCTCTGTGTGGCCCTGAATTGAGAGGACAAAGCGGTATCGTAAGTCAATTAGCGTCCTCCTTTTTTTCTTTCCCTCTCACTGTTCTACTTACTCTGTGATTATCAAGCAGATGTAAAGCACTAACCTACAGTTTTTCTTGTGGTTCTTCTGTACTGACATTATGGTTTCCCCTCTAGAGATATCAAAACCACTTTGAAATTAAAAGATCTTTTTGATTCTATTTATGGGTTACTAGGAGTGGTTTTGATTTTGTTTCTGCTTGTTTGTTTTAGCATATTTATAATATTTTTAACTTAGGCCAATTTTTTGTGGTCTGGTGCTATGCCACAGAATGCAGAATGAGGTAAATTTATTACCTTTTAATGTGAAGACACAAACTGAAGGCACTATTGGACAAGCACAATAGTACTACAGTACAAATCTACATGCTGGATCTTTAAATTGGCAACAAAATACAATGTATGCATAAAGCTCCATTTTTTACTTTAGGGGTTGAAGGTCTGTGCTTTTGGTGCACTGTACACTCATGGTGCAAGTTCAGTATTACAGCATCCTATGTGTGCAGAGAGATAAGCGTATTTAGCCTCAAGTAAAAATTCAATAATTCTCATATTTTCATTATAAATAATACATTTGGTAGATAACTGTTGGGAATCTGTTAGCTGTCTAAAAGAAGCAGAAAAAGTTACAGTGGAGAAAGATGTAGCTGAACAGAGAAAAAAGGGAAGTGGTAGTGGGTAGTAGAGATGTGCTTGTAGGCGGGTTGATGAAGGCTGCTGCTTCTGTTGCTGAAATAATTTGCATTCTAAAATTGAATGAATATTAGAAAGAAGAAGGTTCAAAAATAAAAAAGTCATTGTTCTTTCTACTACAAATCTTACTTAGAAAAGTATTTTATCTCTCTATTGTGATATGTCCATCTGTTGCATGCTCTTAACAATGTTGAAGGTTTATATATCTCAGAAATGTTTGAAATCTACTCCCTGGTTGCAAATAACTTTCTTGTAGCATGACTTACATTTTAGATAGTTTTTCTTGACTATTCTTGACATGAACAGGTATTTTATCTGGGAAGGATGAGGGAAATCCTTTTTTCTTGTATGTTTTAAAAAATATTTAAACCTGTATATTTTCAACTTATTCAGAAGTAGCCAAGATTTTGTTGGTTTTTTTTCTTCATGGAGCTTTTGATGACATCATTTATTGATGGAGTAAGAGCAAGGTTTAATAATTCCATTATTCTCTCCTTAGTGTCTTTTATAGATGTTTGAAGCTCTGTTAGCTTTTTCTGAAGTCTGTATATTCATGGAGAAGGAGTTTTTGACTTAAACACTTAAATATATTATCAAGAGAGTCTGTAGAGTCTTTTAAGTTGCATAGATCACAACTGCTGGTACAAATAGGCTACAGAACCTGTTGATTTTGTCCAGCTGACATAAGAAATAGATTTCAGTTTTCATGCTAAGTGTATACATGTGTTCTGTGTGTCTAAACTGACATTATATGAAAAGGAGAGTTGATACAGCTCTCCAGCTTATCAGCTGCAGTAGGTACATGCACTTGGTCTGTTGAACAGTTTGTAGAACCCATTGACTGTACTGACAATCTCTTCTTTAACTATGAGAGGAACTTTATCCTGCTGACAGGTAAATCCTTGCATGTATCTATTTAAATGTACGTGTTTTAATCTGCAAGATGAGTGGCAAACAAGCTTCCCAGACTTATGTTGTTATTATATTAATAGTTAGACAGCCTCAAAACTCCATTGTGTATGGAGATCATCAGGTTCTGGACTTTTCATTTCCCCACATCCATTACTGCATACACAATACAAGCAATGCTTAAAACAGAGCGAGCTTATTATTTCTCCTTGTTCCTTTTTCAAATTAGTCTAATATACTGCATCTTATAGAAATTATTTCAGTGTTCAATCATAGTTTTTATTTTGGAACTTTATGTTCCTTTAGAAAGGTGATTTCTTTTCTGTCGCATTTTTTCCTGCCAAGTGTCTAGAGGTATGTCATATGATTCTTTGTGCAAGTCTGTCTTCATCAGGCTGTGACCAGTCTTGGCCACAGAAAGTTGTTTTGGAAACTAGCGTGTGTTCTCTTTATTACTGTGGCAAAGTCACCTTGAAAAAATCTTTTTTTTTTTTTTTTAAGCTTGAGAATAATTCAGTTTTATCTTTGTGAAGTCTAGTTTTCTCTTCCTGGTAGGCAGAATGTCCTCCACTGCCCTAAAACTCATGAAGTAATAAAGTACAAAAATTATATCTTTTATATAGAAACTCAGAGCCAACTGGTAAGCTTTTAATAAGATTTTGGGAACTATTTTATCCAGCTGAAATGATATGAAACTTCTATACTTGAACAGTTCTATAGCATGGTTAAAATCTGTGAGAAGGTTACCAGTCTCCATAGGAACTCTATGGATGAGGTTTCCAAACCTTATCAGGAAAACAGAAAATCCCATCACTTGGATTGCTTTGCAAATCGCAGTCTGTACAATCCTAGGGTGATTTCTATGGAAAGCTATTAACTTAAATATGAGAACAGTTCTTCAAAGGACATCAGGGTTATCTCTGGTTTATAAGATAAGCTCTCAATACTGCAGTCTTTTACCTTGCTTTCTTCAAAGGTCTAAGCAACAGTATTTCTTCCTAAATAAAATAAACCAGCAGACTTACCTTCTAGTGTCTCGCACTGTGCTAAATTGACATAGTCTGCACTTGTCAAGATCCCGGCTTTGAACCCTCGGACCAGACCCTCCAAGTAGCCATGGTCCACATTGAAGTAAAACTCTGAGTATCCCGGCATGGAGAAAAGGAGATTTAATCTCTTTGCTGGATACTCGATGGTACTGAATATCTGCCACTCGCTGTTTTCCTCTTCTTTGGAAGGAGTGACAAATAGTCACTGATTTCCTGCCAGCCTATGATTGTGTTTTACCAACTGGTTTCTTCCTGTTACTTGCTCCTAGTGTAGTTCCAGTACAGTTGATGCTTACACAACAGACAGACAGCAAATCCAACCCCCTCCCGTCAAAGCCAGAAAATGAACCTACTATTGTTGAAAGGGAAGCCAAAAAGGAAGTATAAGGTTTAACCATTGCTTACAAGAATGTTCTGGACTGATTGGAGAATGAGAAAGCATATTACAAAGCTTGACAGCATTTGTGCATTTCTTAAATGTATTATGAACAGGAAGTTATCCATGAATACCTGCTGAAAAAATATTTCTGCCCTAAAATGGTGGGCTGTGGTAGAACGTAGCCTATTAGATGTTTTGCTTCTGTATACCTTTTGCTGTTTAACATTTTTGATTGCTGGAAATTTTCTGCAGCTCATCTCTATCAATAAATATGTATGGCCATAGGTGAAAGGTCTTTGAAGGGTTTCATTAGCTTTTAAAGTGAGTATCCAGAACTTACCTCAAAACAATTGTTTGTCCAAGTTTGAATCAAAATACTCTGGTTATTTTCACTAAGATGTGAAAATAACTCACTTTTTTTCTCTTACGAAATAAAGATTATAAAAATAGGAATCTGCATTTCAATAATGCAAATGTAGAGCCTTTTTAGACTTCCTGATTTTGATTCAATTTAAACTCAAAACTGCTAAATCTATCAGTGACTGTTGTATTGAACTGTTAAGTCAGCTGCCTTTCAGATTTCAATGCCCCAAAGCTGACAGTTCAAAGTGGCTGTGCTTCTGTAATCAACACAAAAAGCTAAATTCACTAGCAAATGCAACACATGTCTGCAAGCTTTGCTGGAAGGAAGTCTTTTAGCACACTGCATAATATTCAGATATGTAGTTTAACTGGAGCTCTGGAACATTGCAGTGAAGTGTCTGAAGACTGCTGCATGGTTGGAGGGTTAACACGTACAGCAGCTGTCTGCCATCCGCATCTCAACACTTAGACTCAGTTTTCAGTGCTTTGAACACGTTCAGTGTATTATGTCGGCCAAAGACATGCAGCTTGGCTTTTCTGTTGATCCTTTGCGCTGAAATGTGGCTGCAGCGAGAGCTGTGAGTCGACAGCCACAGGGGCAAGGGTGTGACCGTGAGACTTTCTCCCCTACCCTGGGACTGGAGAGACCGATGACAGCTTGGTACTCGCCAGGTGATTCCTGTCTGTACCGCCTTGCTCCCGGCACATCAAGGCTTTGCAGGCCATACAATGAGACACGCGGTGCCTGGGTGTTTGCTGCCCAGGCAGCCACCTGCCACCTCCTCTAGGAAGAAGGTCACTAGCTAGCTGGCTTCTTGGCTGGCTGGCCAGGAGCCTCCAATGGACAAGAAGTGGCCACAAGCCACCTGGCAGGCCAGGCTCAGCCAAGGGAGTAATACTACCGCACCTTGAGGGTGAAATTAAGGTTGTCTCAGGCTGGTTATTACCGCGCCTGTAACCAACTGCGGGGAAAATAATGACAGGATTTATACACTTAAAAAATCACATGCTCAGATATGCAAACTGTAATTAGTTGAGAGTTCAAATGGCGCCTAGAGCATTGAAGTTTGCTTCTTGTAAATTAGGCTTAGTTTTAAGTCGATCAGTTCTTATCACTGCTGAGTTAACCCAGCTAAAGAAGAATAAGGCAGATTAGGCCTATTAGACAACAGAAATAAAACAGCTCCCTCCCCCACACAAACGATTTGGTTTTGTCTCCCAAGTCTACGTGCCAGTTAGCGCTCAGAACCTCCTCGTGCAAGAAGGTGTCAGAAGAAATGTGTTGATAATGTGTAACCTGTCGGTGCTTCCTTATTGACATGTGAAGATAACCACACATTTTAACTTAAACCTACCTTTTTTGGTGTTGTCGTCACCACTGTTCTAGCGTGTTTTGCTCGATGGCCTCCGATATTAATTTTTTCAAGGAAAAGAAACAAGGAGAAGTAATAACAGGAGGAACTCATTATTGTGTACACTAAGAGCAATGTTTATTTTTAACCCACACATCTCTAAAGTGTGTGTTACATAAACAAGTAGCGTCTCGCGGCAGCTGAACTCGGGCCTCCCCCAGCTGCAATCACAGTGTATCAGAATGTGGCGCGTATCCAGCTGGTGGCAGTCCAAGGTTATGCTGCCGACAAGCTTCCAAAACTTCAGACAGCAGAGCCAGTGCAGCAATGGCTTTGCAATAGGTCCTAAATTTAGCAAGGTTTGGGGTCATGTGAATACTGCCTGGCAGGTGCAAATACCACCACTGGTGAACCTCCAGTGAGAAAGTGCTACCACGAGAGCCAGAAGTACTGTCAGGACCATCACTTGAAGTATTATCACTCGGCAAAGTTGTTTCATGCGATCTGTGTGGTTTTGAACAATATCAGGAAATAGCAAAATTAGGCTAAAGTCTTGAGTGATTTTATTTGTTAGGGGACAAGGTCTCAGATGATATGAGCCAGCTTAATAGGCTGCATTCAATAACATCAGGAAGTGCTCATATCTGATTTTTTGTTACAAGAAAAACTGAGGAAAGAAGACAGCTTTAGGAGCTGTTTAGACATGATGCATATGTTTAGCTAGTGCACTAAATTTTTGTATAAGAAAATACATAAAAGAGTAAGGTCAGTATCTCTTGTAATTTCTTATAATGAGTGGTAAGTACCATATGATTTCTTTACCATTTTGTAGTGGGTAAGGTTTTATTAAAAAAAAATAGTTCTTTTTATTAATGAACTTATTTATATAGAGCTGTGAATTGGCTTTAACAAATTACCATGTGAAAAAAGACGATACTCTCACCTGTTAAGTTTGTGGAGTGCAAAGGTTGGTGTATTTTTAAAATAATTTTTTAGCGGTGAGCTAAACAAATACTGGTAGCATGTTTGGGAGGAGAAGTTAATTTAGGATAAGCAGAATTAGCAACACAAAACTGTTCAGATCTAAGATTTAACCTTTGATACTGACAATTTTTGAGAAACTGTGAAACAAAATGCATACATTATTTAACCACAAGAGGTCATCACAGCACTGCTGTAAACCCCCTTTCTTCAGTTTTTTTCACCTCTGCTGAAATAAATAAATTTGGAAAGAATTATGAAAAAAGTTCTGGCTTTTTTTAATTTGTTTTCAGCTAATCTAAAGTTAACAATTAAAACCACATGTACTGATTATTTCCTTAGAAGGGACAAATAAAATATTTCCATTTTATCTGTATTTTTGCTATATGCATGGATTTTCTCTGAGCTTCCTCTTTTTTTCTCTTTTTTTATCAGTGTTGACAGCTCCTAGCCACGAGGTTAGTACTGAAGAATAAATGACAAAGAATCAGCAGAAAAGTGAGTAAGTGGTGTTATAGCAGTGGAATGTTGACTAAGTCACATGAATCCAAAGTTACTTCTTTTTCATTACAAGTACTTAAAGATGTTTTTTTTTTCATCTTGGAATCTCATTTAGAAGTCTATTTATAACAGCTTTAGACAGGCAGATCTCTGCTTAAATTGTGGGTTTGCTTATCTAGAAACAAAATTCACTCAAGTCTTGACTGTGCAATTGCTTACATATATAATTAGCATTACGTATGCCAGATTCACTGTTATCTGTATATAGGGCTGCTTCAATGTGTGAGTGAAACAGCTTTCTTCATCTATGTGTATATTGACTCTTTTTGTTTGGATGTGGGAGATTTTTGACCTAACACTGGCTCTATACTTCCTCTAGTTTCAGTGGAAAGGGCACCTCCCTTACTTATAAATCAGAAGTGTTTATAAAAACGTAATCTGTTCTTTCACTATTCAAATTAAAACTATTTTAATTTTCTAATGCAACTTAAGAGTATCTAAACTGATTAGAGACTTTTGAAATGCTGTGTTTCCAGTGGTTGTTTTTTTTGTTACATATCTTTGCACGTATCTTTGCACTGGCCTTGAAAGCCAACTACATAAAAAATCCTTAAAGTTTGTAAATTCTGGAATGTTCTTATGGGTGTGTCCCATTCCTAAAAATCCTTCCAAAATATGTTCTGTTGAAATCCCTCATTTTCTGAAATAATAGTAGGACAATTCTAATTGCAATATTTAAACTGAGATTCAGCCTTCTGAGGTGTTGGGTACCTGCAAATCTTGTAAGATGAATATCAAACACAATTAGATACCCCCTGGACTCCCTATACATCATATATTCAAAAAATATATGAAAATTGAGAATAATGATAGGCTATACCTGTATAGACACAATCCAGCTGCCATGCTTTCTAGCTATTTTAAAGCATGATAAAGATGCATTCCCATGCAGATCTTAGTGATAGCTAAGCCCTCTCGTGCCAACCAGTGTTGTACCTAGCTGACGCACCTAGTGCTAACCCACCCCCCAGCCAATTTACAGCCTTTGCTGAGAGTCTTCACAGCAATTACGCGCCCCCAATTTTCCTATCAGTTGATTAGCTTTTGATTGAATTTACATAAAATACATCTTGTACTCCTGTTCCGTGTTGGAAGTGTTATTTTGATATTGGGTTTGCAAACATCACTCTCTGATGTTATAAAATATCAAAGAGCTTCCTTTTTCCCCTCCCTTGCCTTCAAAAGATAATCTAGCAGCTTTGTAGGTCATCACGCCTTTTGGTTTTTTGGTCTTTGTTCAAGGAATTACATGCCAGTGTAATAAGAAGGATTTTATCAGAGACTTAAAGCGGTAAGTCTGTGGAGAGAAGCCAGCAGAAAATCATTATCTGTAGATGCAAAGTGAGAGAAAAGCAGATCTGGGAGAATTAACAAAGCTCTGAAATACTTTCAGAAGTGAAGCTGGAATTCTACAAAATTTATACATTCACTTACAAAATTGGGCTACTTTGGTGTGAATAACTTGTCCTTTTGGGGGCTGACATTCACGTGAACTCAGCAGCCTTCTGTTCAGGACACAATTTCTGGCTAATCTTAGTAAGGATGGCAAGAATTCAGATATTGTATTTATCTTTAAGGCCCTTAAGCCTTTCTCTGCACAATGTCAGGTCTTTTTTCTGTTATCTTTATTTTTAATCCACTCCCTGAGAAGTTTTTATGCAGGTAAGCACCCTTCTCTTTTCTTCATGGATCTGTTATTCATTAACTGTCAGAAAATTCAAAATTAACAGGTAATATCTCCAGATTCCTTCAGGTATCATGAAGGTTTTATCCTTGATACATACTGAAAGCAAAATAAGAATGACAAAACTTTAAAATACGAAGTGCAAAAATCTCAATGTGAAGTGCAAACGGTCCATTACTTCCCCACTGTCACAATTCTCTGCTGTACCAACACCCCCGCTCTGAATACCATAATTGGAATGGTTTCCTCATCTCCCTGATGATTTGTAACATAGATACAAATTCCTACAGCTTTTTTTTTTTCTGCTGATAGACCTGTTTGCCATTAATATTTCTTTTTAAATGTCAACTTCATCCACTTCAGAAAACAGCCAGAAGATGTTTCAGCTTGGAGAAGGGTCCGGGGAGACCTCATAGAGACGTTCCAGTACCTAAAGGGGGCCTACAGGAGAGTTGGAGAAGGACTTTTTACAAGGGCATGTAGTGATAGGACAAGGGGGAATGGCTTCAAACTGGAAGAGGGTAGATTTAGATTAGATATTAGGAAGAAATTTTTCACTCTGAGGATGGTGTGGCACTGGAACAGGTTGCCCAGAGAAGTTGTGGAAGCTCCATCCCTGGAAGCGTTTAAGGCCAGGCTGAATGGGGCTTGGAGCAACCTGGTCTAGTGGGAGGTGTCCCTGCCTATGGCAGGGGGTTTGGAACTTGATGATCTTTAAGGTCCCTTCCAACCTAAACCATTCTATAACTCTATGTATACAACTGCAAAATGTAGCATTCTGTTAACATTACCTTAAGTTGATTATAGATTACAGAAGAATCCTTTATTTCTTGCTCTATAAACATAGCAGTTAAGCACTCTGAAGCAACAAACATGAGTGTGAGTGTGCTGGTGTTACCCTGTGTATCATACCAATGTCTGCTAGCTGTCTCTTTATGGCAGATAATTACAAACCTCATTGGAAGACAAAAGAAATTAGAAAAACAGATTTTACTGTACTTTGAAATGGTAGTTCTTTGAAGGGTAAAGTTGCAATATATTAACTTTTGGATATAATTTAATACATTATATATATAAAAAATCTTGTTTCAAATATAGTGGTAACAGGTATTGCCAAAATTCAAGTTTTAACTTTGAACAAATGGATAGTTATTTTAGTGACATATTGGTCTTTGGTGTTTCTGAGGTCCTTCAATTTTAGACATTGATATAAGGAATTTACTAAATGCAGAACATCCTTATTGTTATTAGGATTTGTTGTCTTCCTTTTGCTAGCTGCCACCACGACATCTTAATTCATATTCTTGAAAATGGATTCTAGAAAACAGGATAAAACCTCAAATTATAAAATGGATTGAATCTGATTATGACTTGAGAGAAGATCTGCAAGTGTGAAACCTAGTATTCAGATCCAGAATGAAAGAGAATAAAATTAGAAGCATTAAATTCTTACTTTTGGCTGTCACTTTAAACTTGGTTTCGAATCAACTGCATAATAACGTGTTCCTAACTACATTGGGTCCTTGTTAAATAATTATTAATTGGGAAAGAGCAGCTATATATTCCAAACAATGAAAAGACACCTGCTATTATTTCTTCCCTCATGAAACCTAGTCTGTTGCACCAGTTTTCACAGCATTTTATGTTACTTTACATTCTACAAATGTTACGTACAAATAGACAATGTACAATGCGTCATGTAGAAATAATGTGCACAAGTGCAAGATGAGTCTCTTCACATGAGCTAAAAAAGGCTATGATGTAACATGTGAAATAAATAAAAAAATCCATTAATAGGAGATACTAGATAGGGTCCAGAATGAATGTGTTGTTTTTTTTTTTTTATTTCAGTATTCAATGTAGAACAAACAACACAAAAATAAATTTGAAAATCAGCAAGCTGTGGAGCTATTTTTTCCACTTCCTGACCTGACTGGAAGTGGAGCATCTGGGGAAGAAAAAGAAAAATCTTTCTGGAGAGAATAGTTTTCTAATATTTTTAGCTCTATTGACTTTCCCACTGCTTAGTAAGTAAAGATGATATGAATGCGTATTGCTGAAAATGAAAAAGCACAATTTAAGAACATTAATATGGGAAGAGGACATTGAGAGAGCTGGTGGTTACTGAAAATTGTGAGGAAAACTTGAAGAGGTCAAGTCAACCAGGGATGGGGTGGATACTGGGATGACTTCAGTCATTTGGGATGGAGAACATCTCCTACATCCTATGTCTTGTAATATTTATTACAGTTCAATTTTCCATTTATGGCTTCTACCTGAAAAAATTGTGACTAAAGTCTTAAACCTGTGATGTACTGCAAAATCAGAACTCTCTTTTAACAGATGGATCAATAGAATTTGACTCGAGGATGAATATAATTTTTTTTGGCTACATGAATCGGGAAGATTCAAAAAGTACATTGTTCAGCTTCAGATTTGAAGCCTGATGTTTTACAAATTTTTCACTAGATGGAGCAATAGTATCCTTCTTAAAATGTTAGCCATTCACTGAACTGCTGTGCCAGGAACTTTAAATATGTAAGGACTTTGGAGCTAAACCAGTATACGTTGTAAATGGAGTGTTTAAACTTAGGTATATATTTTTATTCAATTTCAATATTTATTTTCAATTTCTGATATGCATTTTAGTAGCTCTGATACCTGTTCAGAATTATTCAGCTGTATGGTTAATAATTTTAGTTCTGTTTTATCCTCATCTTCATGAATGGTATATAACTGATGGAAAAAGTAACACAGAAATCAGTGCAGATAACGTAGTACTAATTCTGGCTCGTATGTTATATGGATATTTGTGCAGTTGCAATTCTTCAAAATGTCATTTTACATAAATGCAATTTTTGCATTTATGTTTTCTTTATGTTTTGTTCAAAAATCTCTTTTCAAAGTAGATTACTTTAAAAGATAGTGATACTTAAATTGAAAAATAAATTAAGAAGCCTAACTTCTCAGGATTTTGGTTCAAGAAATATTGGTGGTAAGGTTTAGAATTTTTCAAGATATGGCATTTATGGCAAAGAGATCCTTCTCTTGATGCCCGCATGAATAATGATTCTTTATCAAAAGATTAATTAATTTTTTCTACAGGACTATATTTTCAGAAGAAAGATGACAATATTCTTTTAAGAGAAAATGTTGAGGTGATACATTTTTAATTTTTATTCAGTGCTCAGTAGTATTTATTTATTTATTTTAAATTTTAATCTGTACATTTCAGTTCACAGCTTGATTTGCTCCTGTTGTATTATCCCAGTTCTTTGGCTTCAGGCCTAGAAAGTAATACCCGAAAGTGTGTTATTATGATAATTTATGAAATGACTGATGTTTTTCAATCTTGCATTTGTTCAGTGTCTAATGTTTTTTAAAAGAGCAATTGGTTACAGTAATGATGAGAATGAATTTATAAAAATATATCAATATATCAGATACTGATTCACACCAAGGAAGGAATTTAGTCTGATAATGCATTTGTTTACTTCATTTCCTTCACATGTAGCAGAAATAAAATGGTGTTTGTTTAATTACATAAAAGGATTAGAAAATAAAAAACCCTCAGATACAATAAAGACAGCTTAGGACTGCTGCTGGAAAGGCTGATAAAATAAATCCTAAATTTAGAAAGAAAGCACATAGAAATTATATTCTGTTACATTTTAATAAGTTCCTTACTAACTGTGTAAGCTCTTTTTTTGAGAGATTGTTCTCTCTCAGGCTGGAATCTCATTCATAAATTAATCTCAGTCTTCAGTAAAATGGCAGTTGATTTTAAACAATTACTGTGTATTTTTGTAATCTGGATGTGGAGTTCTTTGAGCCCCTTTATTCATTCCCGGTTAAACAAAACTGTACGTCAGCACTCTGCACTACAATGGGTGACTGAGCTGCCAGAGTCATAAGGACTTAAATATTAGAAGAAATGCAAGTACTACTCCAGCTAAAAGTGTTTAATACCTCATTTTCCTACAAACCTAGATAAGCACATGGATCATGGGAGAGGTTATTTCAGGACAGTGAATTCTATTTTTACCTTTTCCAGTAAAGAGTCATATACCTCAGTCAAAAAATGCAAAACTATTTAGTCATAATAGTAATGCAAGTGCAGTAAATATTCTGACGCTGCCACCTGTACTGAAAAATAGGTGCTAAACCTTCTTTAATGCCAGGGCCTGATTATCTGTATGTAGAGGGATCCATAGGACAGGTGGGAGAGACAGTAGAAAAATTTCTTACCCCATTACTGGGGCAGTTGGGATCTGATGTAGCATTAAGACGTACAAACTTGGATTTCTGTGACTCCAGTGCCAGGAAGATTGAATGAAACATCCAGAAGTTTTGCATCTCTGACTCTCTTAAACCCAGACCCAGTGCATTGGAAAATGAGGTACATTGAGTTATCAAACTTTTCACAGCCTTATGGACAGGGTGAATGGCAGCAAACAGTTTTGTCTGACAAAGTAGAGAAAGAAACTATGAAACTTAAGGGTACTTGTCTCTTCCTAAATACCATCGTTTTCTTACTTAAACAAGTGAAGTAGCTGATGTTGCCACAACAGTAATTTGCAATAAATATGTATGAAAATCTTAAAATACTTTGAGAGTAAAGGATCTGGTCCACAAGGCAAATAACCAGCACATTCCTGTCTACATAAATAAAAGCAGATTCACCAAACTCAGACTTCAAACTGTATAACAAAATGTGATGATTTTATGCAAACAGTCACAGAAGACAGGTAAATAACTTGTTTAAAATAATACCATGAAATGCCTGGTTAATTCACTAATCTCTGTGTGCTCTATATACTATCTTGAGCAAATTACATTTACAGTTCCTTGCCTTTGATGTTATGAACAAAAGCAAAATACAGCGAATGTTTAAGCTGGTACTGTATTTACAGTCTTTTCGCTCCAACTGGTGCATGTGTGAACAAGTGATTAGATATGGAAAGAACTCCAATAATAGAGAAGATAATTTTCTGGAAAAAAGTTAGGTTAGGCCTTTCCACAGTAAAAATTGCTTTAACTTATACTTCTCTGCATCTTCTGCTACTGCAGTTTTGGATAAATCTACTGATTCCCAAGGAGTCACATAGAGTGCATAAATGTGAAACAAGTGTAGCCAAAAGGTGCTGCTGAACAGCAGCTGGTTATTGTCTTGAATTTAAAATTAAATTCACAGAAAATACGAAAATTTTCAGCATAGTTTGCTAAGCAATATATTGGTTAGGTACATTAATTTTGCTACTAGATTTTTTATTTGAGGAATTTAATTTTATTATGACCTAGAGAATTTCCAAGCGATATTCACAAGATGATACTTTAAAATATTCATGGCTATAAACCAAGACACAATGCTAGAAATTACCAGGATAAGCTTTCAAATTTTTGCAATTTTTGCTTTGTTTTTTTAAAAAATGTTCATGTTTTCCTTCCTCTTCCTTCCCGTCAGCAAAGCAAATAAATCTTCTTAAGTACATGTTGCTTCAGTATTTTTCTGCTCAGTTCATATTCTCTGGCAGGCTTCTGTTCGCTGATTTTCTTCTCATTCATGGTGCTGTGCATTAATGCCTGCAAGGATTCTGCAGAGCTGTCTTCCTATTCCTGCAATGATTATATCACATCTGAGCAAGTTCATAACTGCTTGTGTTTTTAAAGGTTCTTAAATGGAAGGGAATTTGTCCCACTTTGTCTGGCTTGTGTAGTGTCTGCTCATAGCTGCCAAAGACATTAGTCCTGTTCGTTTTTAAGTGAGTCTCTGTGAACATCATAATGCAGCTTGGCCTCCCTGCCTGTTCCTTGACTTCTTAACTCAGATTCAGTTTGAAATTCCCAATATTAGCTGTAACTCAGAAGACAAGTTGACAGAATATCCTTAACTATAACGATATTCCTTTGTGCTTGGACTAAAATTCTGGGTAGATTTTGCTGCAGGGCTGAGATTTTGGATCAGATTCACCTGCCGACAGACCCTTTAAAAGCTGTTTTTCTCTTACAAGCTTTTATGAATGACAACTGTCAAGGAACGTACGATTAAAATTGTTCAGGCAAGTGTGGTATTAATTAGAATAAAACCACACCTTTTCATAAAGAGAGTTTTAGCATAACTAGATATTTAAATGAGTTACTTCATAATTTCATAATTTTGCTTTGCAATTAAAACAAAGAACTTACTTACATTACAGACAAATAAACATTTGAAGTAAACCCTCACTGAGTCTGTTCACTGCATGTTAGCAGCCAATTATTTGAACCTGATTATTTACACATTAAAAGAATGAATTTGAACTTTATTAGTTGGATATATTTTTTATTTATTAAACAATTAATATTCAACTCTTGAATATAAAGGTAAGGATTTAAAATTGCAAATTCAAAGGAGCTTCTAGGAATCTGGGGGGAGAAACACATTCCTTTCTAACCTGTTCTTTAGAAAAACAAACCATAGACTATATAACTATTTCAGAATTATTTCAGATGCCTATTTCAGATGCCCTAATGAAGGGCAGAGAATCAAAACTTCGGGGAAGATGAACTGGATAATCCATTAAATACTTTACAACTCTAATGGGTATATAACCCAAATTTTCTATAATGGTTATTCGTTTTTGCGTTTCACAAACCTAGTTTATCTGTAGGAACTGAGAGCTATAAATACTAAAATGTCTTTGAAAATCTGATCGATGGAGGATGGTTCCCAGGCTAAAGAAGGCTGTAATGCAAGTGACTCCCAAATTATGTTGGTGAGACTGGTGTCCTAATTTCCACTTGTCTCTGGTAAATGTGCCTGGGTGTCTGGGATTGAGTGACCTCAAATCAGTGGCCTTTTCTGGATTTTTTTGGGGGTATGCTTTTATGGCTACATCTGTCTCATCATCAAATCAAAATACAAACTACTGACTAAAATATAGAAAGACTGTATTCAATTGGCAGCATTTCATACCACTTAAGCTACTGCTAGTAGTATTGCCAGAAGTGCCACTAAGGATAAAAATCAAAAAATGAGATAAGAAGAAATGTTAATTGTCATATGAATGCTGTGTGTTTCTGAATTAGCTGAATCGTCTCCTGAAAAGAGAATTCCTATTATAATAGCAGCACAATCATTGTACAGAGGTCAAGCACGCCTTCCATGAACTAACATTTGTATACAAACACATAGATACACACAAATACATAGGTAAAGTACTTCTGTGGAGGGAATCTATAGAATTCCTGCAAGCCTAGCTCAGAGGAAAGAATGGTTCATTTCTAGAGTTCTTGTTCTGTTCTTACTCTTCTAGCTCTGGAGATGATGTCACATCCTTCCCTTTTCTCTTAAGAGGTAGAAAAATTTTGCCTTCAGCTAACAAAAATACCAGCAAGTTTCTTATTTGAAATCTTTAATTGCTATTATAAAAACCGTTCTGATTTTTTTTTAAGATCTTAGCTTTTTATGGGAAAGTTTAATTTTCAAAGGGGGTAACCGCAGCTTAGTTGTGGAGAATACAGCAGCATTTAAGCTCAGGTATACCTAACTTTGACTGTCATCTGCAAATCAGTGTATCAACTTGTCTGCCTTTTAGCATCCTGATTATCAAGCCAACATTTTCATTGGGCAGAGTATGGATTATTGATGGTACATTCATAGATGATGAGTGGACTTATGTATAAAGATTTTCAGTGGTGAAAATTGGGGCAAATTAGCCTTTGCATGAAATTAAATCTGTTCAGATCTTAAAACTAGAGTGGTTTTGTGCTGTGCTCGGGTTGCTAAAGGAACATCTGCAAAAATGGAGAGTTCTCATTTAAGAACTTTTGGGATCTATGAGTGCTTTTAGTTTCCATTTTTTCTAACTAATGCTGGGTTTCCACACTTTTTTTTTTTTAACAGCAACACAAAATAGAGCACTCATATCTTTTAGAATTACAGCTTTTAAAGAATGGCCTAAATATGTAAGTATCTAGACAAGGAAAGAGAGCAAGTTTAATTGTTTTTGAGCTCTCTAACTAATTACTTTAGTGAGTGCAACTGAAACTCTGACCCTGCAGTTCCTTTCCTTACCTGTTCTCCCCCTGCCTATCTTTCTATATGTTAGACTTTTATGTTGATCAATCTCTTAGGCAAAAATTACGTTTATTTATTAGTGCAGAGACCTGAGACTTCAATTCCATTGTGTATACTTCATCCAGTTGCACCATGTAAAACATTCTGAATTAACAGAAAATATTCCAAAACACTCCAGCTTGAGCAATGTCAGAAAAATATCTGAAAGATGTGCATGGTACAAAATGGGCTAATGAATAGTATTTCACCTTTTCATCAAATCTATAGAATATTTATAAGGTGCTTGAAAATGCAAAGAATCAACTTTGATTAAAACATTAGGTATTTATAAAATACATTCGAAATTGAGTGCCCATTTTTTGTTTAATCAAGCCCTAGTTGGTAAAGTATTTTCATTTTACTCCAGAAAACACAAGAGCACATAACTGCATCCTCACAGAATTCCCTTCCGTAACAGTACAGCAGAACTGAAAGGAACCTGGAAAGATCATTTGGACCCCTCCCTGTCTGTGGTGGGATCAACTACTTCTGAGAGATATTTGTCTGCTTTGTTCCTAAAAACGTCATAAGCAGTTTGCTGCTGTGTTCCACTGTCCATAGAAAGCTTGTCTTAATATCTAATATGAATTCTCCTTACTGTAATTTGAATTTATTGCTTGTTTATCTTGCTCAGTATAGACATGAAGAATAAATATTACTATTATTGTTATGAATATTTATGTATTATTACAATAAATGTTTTTTAGACCTCTGTTCTTTTTGCTCTTCTTCGGAGTCTCTCCACTTACTTCACGTTTCTCTGGAAACGCAGGAGAATTTAAGTAAATCCGTTTCCTGTGTCTGAGCTGAGATGGATTAAGGTATGATTAAGTGTACTTCAAAGTGAAGTTCTGGATTTTATAAATGGTAACCTTCTGATAGGACTGTTTTTATGATGCTATTCTACACTTTTGTTGTCTCAAGACATTTATTGTCTCAAGACTTTGGAGTATATTCAGGCTGCAAAAATTGACCTTTGGCCAATTGCAATGTTCACCAGATAAATTGATGTTGTCTCTGCTTCTCCATTCCACAGCTGTTCTACAGTTCATGTAGGCATAAATGAGCTGGCTTAGCTACCAAATACCTTCAGTAAAGCACAAGCAGCATGGGCTTCAGATGCAACAAAACTCCATGGCATCAAAGCTACTTTGCTTGTAATACTTCATCTAAATAGTTGTTCATCCTCCTTGAATTGTGTGGTGGATATGCTCTAATGCTCTAACTTCCAGGGCATAGTAAGCTAAGAAGATATCCAACTCAGCAGGACAATACTCCCCAATTGATTCTGCAAAATTTTTACATGATTTTAAGATTAGGGATTTTTTAAAATATATTCAATTGTGATCAGAGGTGAGAAGCACGTGGAAATCTGTAGAAGCATTTTTGTGATCCTGCATATGTGATATGAGTATTTTTTTTCAGCAAACAATGATTACTTAACTATTTACACTAACTTATTTCTATTTAAAGTGAATTTCAGTGAGGATCTTAAATCTTTTTTCTGCCTTCTAAATGCAGATTGTTCTTTGAAGTATCTATTCCCTGTCACTTAGACAAGCAGCACACAAACTAAAGTTTCAGTTTGCTGTATGAGTGAAATGAGTCCTGTTTTAGGCTACTTACAGCCTGAAACGGAAGAAGTAACTGTTATTAGAATTGATAATGATTTAATCTATAAAATCTAAATTAAATAAAAATCTATATGCCTTGCTTCAAATTAGTTACAGACAAGCAGTCTGATGTTATACCCTGTGGATGGAGACACTACAAATATTTTGCAAAGTCAGATTCTGGCACTGCTGGAGAACGAGACAGTACTGTTCCTGGAGAGATAGAAATAATTCTCTGAAATATCATCTTCCTATTTCCAAAAGTTGAATAGATGGTATTTCAGATTAATTTAAATGTATTTAGGATTAATTTGTTTCCTTAACTGTCTCCAGAAAATTATGTTCTTAATCATTGTCCACACACTCAATCATATATTACAACAGAAGTTCTTAAAAAATATATAATCATGTCTTTAATTTATTGTACCTACCAAACATGTTGATTCAAGACATAACTGCTTAGGTATAACACTTTTGAGCCAATGTGAAACTTCTCTAGTGAAGCAGCTTTTTTCCATAATCTTACAGAAATCCTATGGCTTGTTGCCACTTGCCTACAAAGCTGTCTTTCCAGGTTGACTTGGAACATAAAATTGGCTTCATTAACTCAAGCAGAAGAAAATTGTATTATTTCTTGCTGTCAGCCTTATGGTTTAATGAGAGAGATGGGGAAATATTAGGGCATTTTGCCTATAAATGTATACAGAGATGGGCTTTACTTCAGTGCTGAGGGGCTGAAAATGATGATAATATATTTAGCACTTAAATGACAATGTGTGTTTTCAAAACTAGTGAATGAACTTTAACTATTTATTTCTCACAGTGCTACACTAAAGTAAGTAACTGTTAGCAACCTTTTTCTACAACAAGAGAAAATGCTTTGTAGAAAGCTAAAGAGCTTGGTGAGGTCACATGGGAATGATTATCATATTTGGTGTATATATAAGGCTTCCCACCTGTAACCAATTGCATATTTTACCACCATCATTGAAGATATGCATTAGCAACCTAAGTAAGTTCCATTAAACAGTAAATTTTGAAAGCATCTGAAAAACATGAGGGTTGCAGTATACTATGTTTCTGGCTCTAATTGACTGTTTCAGGCAGATGTCTCTGGGTTAGTAATGCTTTCTATTGAAATTTCAGCCCTTCGCACTACAGCAACTGCTAAAATGAAATTGTATCTTAGTCAGTCTTTACTGGAAATGTTTGTAGAAAGGCTGTGTATGTCCTCTTCTCATGTATTATATGATTTTTAGGTGGGTTCAATGGAATTCATACATTTGAGAATATCCATACTCTCATTCTTGAAAGGTTTCTTAAAGGCCTGCCACAGGCTTCTGAGAATTCGACATTCTCATGAATGTACAAAGCAATTACATATAAGATGAACAATGAAGAAGTCAAAATAAACCTAAATCCTAAGTTAAAGTTTTCTTTTTCATATATTTTTTCTAAGATCAATTTTTGTGATGTAGACAGATTGCAATTTTATCTCTGGAAAATATAGAATGTGGCACCTTGGATTATTTTCTTTTACTGTCTTTTCTTTTCAGGCAAACCATGCATCAATCAGCAGAGAAGGCCAACGTAGTAACGTATTTGCTGTCCTCGACAATCTAATGGGAATTTACAGAGAAAACAAAACCAGACTCTTCTCAGAGGTGCACAATAAAAGAGAAGAGAAAGAGCTACAAATTACAGCAAGAGAAATTCTGCCTGGATATAAAAAAAGAAAAAAAAAACCAACCAAACAAAACAAAACAAAAAAAACAACTAAACCCAGCAATTTACAAGTATAACCAAAAGCACTGCAAAAACAAACAAGACCTTGACTGCATCTGCCAAGCTCTGACTAGGTTAATCCAGTATAAGCTGGAAAACACAGAAGTACAGATGAACCTGGTTATGCAACTGCTGCTAGCTTCACACTTTTGGTAACATTTTGGGGGCAGAAGACCAGAGGGTAGCAGAATCCCAGGGCACAATCAGTAATTGGTCTTAGGCAGGGAGAAAGTCAAAGAGATTGCCCTGAGGCTGTGTGATTAATAAGGCCATTGACAGTTTATGTTTGCAATCTAATTTAGAAAGCAATAAATAATTAAGGCAATAGTCCCCAGTAGCTGGGAAGAGAGGGAAACACCATGAAAGGATGTCCGGACATGTAAAAGGCAGAGCCTGAGATGGAAGAGTTATGTGTTAGGTCCAAGCTGACAGCCAGGACCCCACGCATGGAGTGGGCAGAGCGTCCCTGTTCCCCTGGTTGGTCATGCAGGTCTATGCCGACTGGCCCAGAGGAGCTGGGATCCGATTTGTGAGAGGATCTGAGCTGTGAGTCTTGGAACAGACTTCTGGAGACTATCTGTTCTGGAACCCTGCTTAAAACAGACCCAATCCTGACATGAGATCAGGTTGCTCCAGCTGAGTTTTTAAAATCTCCAAGAATGGTGTTACAGGGGAATTCGGTGGGGTAACCACAAAAACAGAGCCATACACCTCATATAATACAAAAGTTATTAACTCTTCAATTAACTCTTCGATTAACCTGATGGATGTAGCAGCTGAGCAATGATTTCTGTTCCAAGATTTCTATTCTGCAGCATGCACTCTCATATTACCTTTGCCTTTTATAAAATCGAAACTTTTGCTGCCTTACATGAGTTCTTCTACACAGCAACCTCTCCACGTTTCTTCTTCTTTAATATGGCTCTGATCATCCACTCTGGGCTCTTTCAGAAGACATTGGATGGAAATGTAGGTACACGTGCCGTACAGGACATGGAGAGTGGATCCAGCGCATCCTGTATATGACAGACAAACTGCACATAAACTGCCAGCAGAATCTGACACATTCTACATGCGTTGGGCTTAGTCCTTATATACAAGTAACAGATGCTCAGTAAATCCAGAGAAACCTAAGCCTGGGACGCAGAGTCAATGCAGGTCTAGGAATGGCTGTTCATGTAAGATTTTTGGTAAATTTGTACCACCATCAGAGAAACTGCTCCAATCTGCAATGTCTGGTTTACCCAACTAATGAAGTCCTCTTTTTTTTTTTTCTGCTCAGACAAAATTTCCATGTGAAACAAAAAAGGAACCACCTGAAGAAAACCGGTTGCACGTCTCTAATCTCCTGCTTATTTCGTGTTCTGGGAGTGAGTAAAAGGTCAGTGTATGTATTCCCCCTGATAACTTGAAAATAACGTGGCTTTTGGGACATACACCAATCAATTGAGGACTGGTCCAGGCACTACCATATGATCTGTTCCAGAGCTTCCAGTAGTTCATGAATCTTGCTGAATTTTGACATGGAGCTTGGATGAAGGCCTGTGCATCCCTAACAGTCTTTGACATTCTTTATCAATGAACCCTTCTGATTGTTTTTAGACAAATTTTGAGTTGGTTGGCGTGTCACCTAGAGTAACTTCTCCAGTGGAAGGAGCTCTAAAGCAATGATGAAATGCAAGTCATGCAGTTATTTGTGTTTTTTTTAATTGCACCTTAACTTGCTACCATGCTCCACAATTTGCTTCCGAACATAACAAGTAGTCCCCTTTGCTTTATTTATATACAATAGTGAGTAAAAAGACAGTAAATACCTGGCAAGGAAAAAGAACTAGGAAAGGAAAAATAGGTGATTACTGTTCTTTTTTGGCTATAGCTGATCAGAAGATAAAACAAGACATAAAAACTAGGAAATAGGAGTAATATGGATGATATAATTTTTTTGTTAGGTCAATCTCACTCTGTGTGAGGAGATCGGGAAACTCTTCAGGAGACACTGTCCAGAAACTTGCATGAATGACAATAAAAAAGGATGTGAAAGATCATCTGTGTAGATCAGGGTTTAGGTCAACAGTGACCTTGTGTTCTTTCAGTATCCTAGTTTCCTTGGTCCCAAGAGGCTATGAGTGACCTCAGACTTTTTTTTTTAGTAACTATTTGCCACATTGCATCTTCTGTAGTGGCATTATGGTGAAAAAAAAAAGTCATATATCAGTGTCTGATGCAAGAATATTTCTAAATCGCCCATGAACCACTTACAAGATAAGCTCGTGGGACACTGCAATACCGTTAATGGAACCATGGTGAGGGAAGGGATTTAAAGGAAAGTGATTTACACCTAATAAGTCTTGATGAGAATGAAGTTTTTAAGAAATGAAGTAAAAGGCTCGTGGGATGATAAAGCATCACAACAGGTAACAGAAATTTAAAAATTTCATACCAAACACAGTATATAATTGTATGGTAGATTATGTATGCGTTGTTTCCTTCATCTTTAAAACAAAGGGGATGGGACATGCATTTTCGATGGAAATGCTGACTTAGTGTTACTTTGAAGTTTCTTACTTTCAAATGTTAATCTTCACTTTGACCTTCCTATCACTTAGTATATTTTGCTTATGTTTCGTACGCATTCCTATAGGCTTTTTATGGTATTCAGTCATTTTACTAAAAATGCTTGCTTCCCACATCACCCTCCCCTACAAATTAGGTTAAAATAGTATTGTGTTTTGCATTAAAGGTTCCCTTAGGTGAATATATTTTTGAAAATCGCAGAAGATTCCACCACCAGTCAGGTAAGTGGATCTGAATAACTATGGATCCAAAATGCAAAGGGGAAGTGACTGGTTAGAGAACATGACTTACCTTAGACTCTGTGCATGTTAATATTTAGCAAAGCAAAATGTCACGTAGCTATGTGAAAGTTTTCAACTAAACAATCTGAGTCAATATTAGAGATTTTAACTGAAGTCTATTTTAAATAGTCTTTGTTGTTCAGTCAACTGCTTTACAGCAAAATTACCAATTTCTGGTCCTAATTATGCCCAAGTACTGACAACACTGCTGCCTGTGAGATAAAAGTGTCGTGTTATTAGAAGATCTATCCACCGTGAATGATTTAATTTTCTGCTCCTGAAATCATCTTAAGTTAGGTTGCTCATAAGAAAGTGACTGCAGACAGAGGGCTTTTATTTGAACAAGCCTCTGTGAATGAGAATACAATGGCCAGGCTCTCATTTGTCTGCCTAAAGATGCTGTTATATTTTAGGTTCACTTCATTTTGGAAAGTTTGATGGTAACAAAGGAAGACAGCCTTCACTGAAGCCTGTCTGCTGTAGGGAGGTCCAACTTCCATCTCCCTCATCTAGCTTAACAGAGAAAAATGTTAAGTCCTGCTGAACCATGGCAATATTGGGCTTCCTTGCAGACAGTCTTCAAATAGGGTCTTCACAAAGTTTTAATATGCCTGACTGGTGTTCAACTGCTTGTCAAGCTGCTGGCAGGCCATTCACTAACATATATCTGATTTTGGTTCCTACATGTTCCTTTTCTGTTGTGGCAAGGAAACCTTTAGGTTTAGGAAAAAACTGCAGTTCATTCTGCAGTGGGGAGTGCAGAACTCAGCTGTGCAGAAAAGGGTATCTCTTGGAAGCAGAGCAGGAACTTTCAAAAGGAGTTTACTAGGTTGGGTGGGGAGAAGCAATAGTGAACATTTGTCCACAGGTAGAAAACATGGCAAAGGGATGGATGGCATTGGGAAAATATAGTTGAGACTGGAGCTGTGCAGGCACCAGTTCTGCAAGCCCCACAGGAGCTTATTTGGAAACATGACTTCTATGCACTTTGTTATATAAAGAAACCATGCAAAGTTTTGACCTACTGTTACAACTAGAAACTAATAGCCGGAGATTAACTCTTCTCAGATCTGCTGTGTGTGTGCTTGCTCTGTGTGTGATGTGATACCATTTTTCTGGTAAAGGAGAAGAAAAGATACCAAGTGCTTCTCAAATGCTCGTCACAGAACGCTTTCAAATGTGATTTATTAGAAAGCATTAAGAAACAAGGAAATTATAACCTACTTTTCATGTCTTATAAAAAAAACCCAATAATTTGGAAAGCTTGGATGAAATTAACACTTACGACGTACGTTATGTGGCAGCATATATTTAGGGGGAAGTAATACCTGTAGAATAACAATAACTTTTGGCTGTCTTTAATGCATTCAACCAGTTAAACATATTAGAAAGGATTACAACTAACAATTCAATTTCTATGCATCTTCAAACAGCAGACTTCTTTTTCTGGTTTTCTAGATTGCTGCAAAAGGGCAGATTGCTGCCTAAACCAGAATAGTAGGAAATTAGTGCTAGCAGTGTATAGGTTACTGCTGAAAACAGAGGAAGTGGTTGATAATCATTGACAATTTGCCATCAGTTTGACTTTGTGTTAAAAGCTATGGTGTCAGTGAAGTATTTTTTGACAAACAGTAATTCAGAATATGCTGCCCAAGAAACAAGGCTCTTCCTGCATAATGCTGTTGGCAGATTTCTGTTGTCTGGTATTAAGATGTTGCTGTTCGTTTTGCATGTTAAAGAGTGCATGGCAATGTTTTTTCAATATTTGAGATAGCCAATGTACACCTACTTAACAGCAATGTTATATTTTCTGTGTCTTTAAGAGGCATTTTGGATTTTTCAGGCTTCTATATTAATTAATTTATTTCTATTAAACATTACTGAGACATCATCCTTTGTTTTTTATTGAACAGAAGCTTACAAACCAATCGTATATAGTTTAAAGCAGAAAACAAGAACATTCATTCTTTGTGTGACATCGGTTTAAGAAATTTCATCAAATTTCCTTCATTCATCTATACTGGCACTCCAAATCAGATCCTAATTGGGAATGTACGTGCTGTTCATCACACAGTGATGCAGATGCAGTATCTAGGTCTCCAAAACATGTGACTCCAGTGAACACTGTACGGGTCAGTTGCCATTTAATTTCTGTTTCACTAATAATCATAAAGAATGCCATAGGGGCTTTTAACAGGCAGTAACAAAACAATGGCTTTTGAAATACCACTCTCAAATCTGAATGAAAATGTCTGATAATTGAATTTAGCTATCTCAAATCTTGGCTTGGGTTTCCTGTGTTTTCCTAGTTACATTCTTCCATGCTTCCAATAACATGGCAATTTCTATAGAGTGTGTTTGTGTGTGCAGGCAGGCAGGATGACACTTCTCTTTTGTCCCTGCAATACAAAGAGGGATATATCACTCTACTGAATACAAAGGACTAATTCTACTAAATCAGCTTGTGGGCTCATTAGTGGACATAGCAGTTTGCAAAATTTAATCAACAAAGATTCACAATCACCTTTGCTAAATATTATTAATTATTAGTTTTCTTTCTTATAAGCCACTTTACATTCTCTAACTGCTACAGATGCATGCACTTATAGAATATATGGTTTTCATTGTGATTAATATGAAGGACACAGTGATGGTAGATCTTTTGAGTGACTTCAGAATAATTTCCTTGCATGTGAATTCAAAAGTTTTTTTTTATCACAATTCAGTGGGATTCTTTTTATAAGCACAATAGACGGGTTTAGGTACATGAGCATGTACACATTTTTAATACATTATCCTCATTTAAGAATATTAATAGCTAATATTAATAACTAACTCCTTACAAATGTGTGAAGAGAAAGCAGACATGATAATAAAATAATTATGGTATCTCTAGTCCAACTGGTGAACTGACAAACCATTTAGGATTCATGATACACTGGTTCCAGTTCCTGTTTGGTACTTCCAAAAACTGGTGTACAAACTAAATTGCAGAAGTGTTATTTGCTCTTCCATCAAAAGTGAGGTAGAAGCTACTAAACATGTTGCTATGCAGCATACCAGTGATCCCAGCTCTGTAAAAATCAAAGTACTTCAGATATTTTGAACACTTGAAAAAATCCTGTTTGCAAGTGTTTAAAAACTGCCCCTGAGACAAGCATGGGCTGGGCAAGGCAGAGTATCACTTTGAGATGGAGAAAAGTACAAAACATAGATGAATTTGTAGTCTGTATTAAAAAAGTTTTTAAGTTTGTGAATTACAAAGTCCTCAGGGAGAGCTCTCACATTCCACTGTATATATTCCATTTTGGAAACAACCCGGTTACTTGAATCACAAATGGAACTTCTAGATAAGTTCTAGAATGGAAACCCAGACCACTGCAGTAGAGCTCCTCACCACGGTGTTTGCAGGATTTTCCTGTCTACAGCACGGTGTTGCAGCTCATGTTCTCCTGTGGATTTGCAAAGTGATGCCTAGAGATAGGCAGACTATATATTTAGTATTTGTTGGTTTTAATTATTAGTGTAGTTTAGAGTGAACACCTTTGAAACTGTGATGACATGATAAAATTCCTGAGTGAATTTTGAATATGCGAATTCTTTTGAATATATGCTGTTATCCGTCAGTCTTTTTTATTTCTCATTTAACCTCGATGCTAATTCATATCTCCCCAGATGGTTTTCCATTAAGATAGCTGTATGTCATTGCGTGCCTGATCATGCAGTTCAAAGTATAAACAGATCCCTTTCATTAGAGTAAGGCCCCAGTGCAAGGCAGTAGGTTTAGTTGTTGTACCTGAAGGCTCAGCGTTACAATTTACGGCTCAAAGCAGAGGGCACAGATGTGCAGAACCACTGAAGTCTCCACCTGGACATTGTCAGTTTGCATGTGTACATGAAAATCAAGTTCCACATCCAAATTTTTTTGATAAAAACAATTTTATCAAAATTCTTTTGCCTCCTACATCATATTTACATAAGTGTGATAAATGTCCTTCATTCACAGAGTAGGCTTTAGGGCATACTCATGTTACTGCAGCCAAATAATTTGGCATAATCCCAGCTCCTGTTTCTTGCTGCTGGTATTTCCCATACTGCTCTGAACAGAGTAGACTATATTTTTCCATTACAGAAACATTACTGCAACCTTCAAATTTTCCTCAGAAAACACTTTGTGTTTAAGTTTGTGTAAAAGTATAAGGCCTTCTCAGCAGCCTTTCATTGATAGGAAATTTTATTTTGCTTTACCAAGAAAAATAAGTTTTTACAGTAAGGGTTATTCTGTGTGTTCCTAATATTTTTATTTAAATTACTTTTCAATATTTTTATTATATTAAAATTGTATTTCCTATTAAAATATATGTTCATACATGCTCAGCATGTCATTTAATGTCCTTTTCACAGTGAAATAAGTTCATTAAACATGAATTCAAAGTGAAATAAAATAAGGGCAGTGCTGAAAATATTTTAAAACCTCAGCTATCATGTCTGAACACTTATCTTTCAAATTTGAGTAACTCGGTTAACTGACAGAACGTGAGTGAAAGTCAGAGTATTTTTCAAGCCTAAACTCATTTACATTTCTCCTGTTCACATCCGAACTGACTAAGGGTTTGCAAAGTACCAGTGGGATTTGGATATTAGTAACTCTGGATTCCTCTCCTCTGCTTCTCTCCTCTTACCTGGCCTAGAAACTGTGATCATACCTCTTGATACAAACTTAGCACAAAGATTTGCTGCTGTGGGAAGGGCAGCAAGATGATCCTGGGGAGTACATTCAAACCAAATTCATTTAGTGAATCTAAAACATAAAATCCGTGGGGAGGGAAGAGAAAGACTAAGAATTTGCAGGTCCGAACCTCCTCTCCTACAGAAGTCCAGCCAGATGCTTGTGGTTAGTGTGAAATCACTGTGTGTAGCGCCACATCTCTTTTTTTTTGCTGTTGGAAGTGTCTTGCATTTAAATGTAATGCATTCCAAGACTTGCTAACATATCTGCTGCAAAAAAAAAAAATTATTCTATAAAAATACATATTCCAGTTCTGCCTTCACATTCTTAGGCAAAGAAACACATTGAAGGGATCCAATAAAATGGGAAGAGGTGGGAATGTAAGTTTATCCTGTGGTTTTATCTTTTGTTGCGTTTAAAAAGTGATTTTTAAGTCATTGAAGTTTCAGTATGTTGCACTAATATTTTAATGTGTAATTTCCATTAATTACAATGAACTTAGTAACATAGCAAATTAAACATGTATTCCTGTGAAAGTTATTTTACATATATAATATAAAGTCCTTATCACAGAAATAAGAATTTGGAGTGTGTCCCCATTTTTTCAGCAGCAGAAAAGCAGCACCTTCTTTAACAATCACATGGATGTACAATAAGCCATATTAAATTATTAAAATTTCACAATAACATAAATTTACACAATTTCTTCATTCATAGGTACTAATACAATCACTCCCCATAAGAAATTAAATTTTAATACAGGCGAAAATTATTGCAATAATAATTCAAAATATTCGCTCGTTAAGACCAGGACTCACTCAGCAATATATGCAGCCTTTCTGATGGATATGAAATTCCTGATTGAGATTCACTATTCCTAAAGTATGAATTGTTCGTTGTTTGGAGGACCTGACTATTAAAGAGCTCTGCCCATTTGCGTTGGGGTAAATTTAAGACTTTACCTTCCCAGCCCTGTGCTCTGCTGTGGAGAACACACTTCTAGCAGAGTGAAGCCTCCTTGGGATCTCCCCTTTCAGGTAACCGGCCTAACGGCATTTGTCAGATGAGGGTTTTATTCCTCAGGATCTGATAAAAAGTATTTCTTTTATTGGTGACAAAGGCTGACTCTATAGCCTGATAGATAGAGCAGTCAGTTGGCTGAGAAGTAACCAACATTTGGGTTTGTTCTTTGATGAATAGTTACTTTTACCTTTCTCACTTCTGTAAAAAAGTCTTTGAATGTATGTTTTTGAAGTCAGCTGTGTGTGCGTGGTTCAGTTCAGAATTGATCTCCAAATGACAAAATTAAGTTTGGAAGAATTCACAGACATTTGAAAGGGTTCATATCAGCTTTTAAACATCTTTTGGAGAAAAGAACATGGGGAACAAAGTGTGAGGAAGAGCATGAAATATTTTTCTATAATATTGTGACTGCTTTGGTATGCTATATCAGTGACTATATTTTCATCTGTACAATTTATTGAAAAATTATGCCCAAACAATATCATGAACATAAAATTCTTGAAAGTTCAATTCCCCTCAGTACCAAGTCTCATTGATCCAAGAAGGGTAAGGAGGAAGGCACCACATAGGGGTAAATATGCACAAATCCTGGATGCTGCTCCACAGCTATTGGCGTTACTGCCAAGGAGACAGACAGGACTGCGAGGAGCACACAGGGGAAAAGCTGCTCATGCGTGGAAGTGCTGGAGGGCAGGGGGAGACACAGGCTGTCCTGGGCATGACCCACTGCTGCTCTGCATCTTTGCTCATTGTTCAAACTTAGGTAGAATGCTTTTGTTTTGATTGAATATGATTTTGCATCCTCCCTCCACTCCACTGAAGTACAAGGGACTATATAGTATCACTATTTCTACATGAAGTTTGCAATTAATAGACTATTCCACAAGCCGTGCTAGTGAAAAAGCGTTGAAACATAATTAAATAGGAGCACTGAATAATATTTTTTAAATTGTAGGCATGCTGCAAAATAGCTTTGTGACCAGGCAATTTCTTGTTCAAAAGAAATAATTCATCTGAACCAAATTTTTAACTCGGAGCTCTGTCTTTAACGAGCAGCATCCAGTCTCACTAGTTATTATTACAATGAAGTTAAAATGAAGTAATAAAAATCTTGGAGAAAAACACCCGAGCATCAGTTATGATGGTAATAGGTAGGATGAGCTAAGTTGTAGAACGTGGATGGTGCTAAGAAATTCTGTTCATGTTGGACAACAGCTGCAGCGGTGGCACTGGTGGCAAAATACTTCTGTTGGTCTTGTGATTTTTATACCATTCTTTTTTCTTTGGCAATGAAAAAGTCATCATTCTGGTGGTATGCTTTTGTAATACTATGTTTGTGCCACACTAATAGAGCAGTATTTTGCATGTATGTTCTGGTTTTTATATCTTAGTTGTAAGTTCATGGAAAAATACAACAAGAAATCAGACTGCAGTGCAAAACATCTAATAAGGTGATCAGATATGTGGGTTCTGCATTTGCTGCTGAAACAGGGGCTGTTCAGATCAGTCACAATAACCCTGTTGTGCAGTGAAATTCTCTCACACTGTATTTGTATTTCAAATCAATAGCTGCCCTGTAGCCAAGGTTACTGTGACGCATCACCAAGGCCAGGGCAGAAACAGAATCTCAGAGCTGAAGTTGGTCAGAAACCAGACAGATTTGTGGTGCATTGCCTACCATGGGATATAATTACAACATGATGGACTACTTACTTTCTTCTGCATGCGTCTATAAAAGGAAATAGGGATGAAAAGATGATGTGTTAGATTCAGACATGGTTAGGAAGGGGTAGGGCTAATCACATTGCTAGTTTTGATTTGTCTTTTAAATTTTTTTTTCTACTCATATTTTTTCCCTGCCATTCTCTTCATCTTCCATGTTTTGTCCCATCTTCCTTGCAGACTCTTTGCTGCTTTGTGTGACATAGCTGAACCTCTCAGGACATTGCATGTCTGATGCCTTTTTTAGCAACTGAAATAAGTGTCAATGTTCAGATTAACAGCTGCTTCTTGATAACAGCATGACGTTGTGCAACTGTTTTTCTTGCCAGAGTTCCAGAAGTGGACCCCTAAATGGTCCTGTTACTCTTCCAGTCTTGAGACCATGAGAGCCAATGGTGGCATTCTTGTTAAAAAAATTCACCTACCAGAAATGCTTGAAAACTTTCCACTTGTATTTCTGCCTTCTCAGGAGGAAGGTTAGAGTTTTTTGTGTCACCACTGAAATATGCTTTCCACAGATTTCATTGTATGTTGAATACGGACTCAACAAATGCTGCACTTCTTTTCAGGCTGGGATGTTCAAAATAGTTCTCAGTAACTTTTCAATGTGACATTTCAGTTCAGTGCTTATTTTTTTGAAAGCAGAAGCAGATTTCTCTGGGGGTAGAGCGTTATGTGTTGGAAGAGCTTGGAAGACACTTTTTCCTCCTAAAGAGGAACATGTGGTGCAAAACTATTCAGCAGCTTTTTAGAAACACGATGAAGATAGTTTTGGCTCTCCTTTTTCATCAGAGTTGTTGGAATAACATCTTGTTTTCTATGAGACCATTTCTACAGAAATTTCATACTAATTTTTCCTCGTCATTGATGTTCTCTTTCACTTCCAGCATGGTTTCCACCTGATTCTTGGGTGATGCAGAGAGAAGAATAATGCAAAAAGACCAATGTGGTTGTGTACCTCAATAGTGTACAAGGTAGAAAGCAAGAATATATAAAATGTCTGTGTCTTTGAGCTTGACTGAATGGAGACTGTCACTCAAACTTCCAAAGAATTACTTCAATGTCAGGTGTAGGCAGTAGAAATAACCAGTCTTTGATCAGATGAATTTCTGACTTTTGGATCTAGTTTTCAGCTGTACTCATTTCTACGTGACTTTTGGTAGATTTCAAGGGATGATGTTATGGACTTTCATTGGATCTTTACTTCTCATGTTTTGTTAGCTGTTGAAAAGCAGTGAGATCCTGTATTCCAGACGTAGGGAATGCAGTAGTTTTTTGGGGGTGTTTCCTTCTTTTTTTTTTTAGTTTAATGTCTTTACTGAAGAAGTTAGACACATGCATGAGAAGCATGTGTCTATATCTGAAACCAAATAAACACAGAGCTCCTGATTCCCTCTGTAATCCTTCTGAAAGGCTGTAGGATTCAAGCAGCCTGTAAAGCCTTTGAGATACCAGGAGAAAAGACCTGACAAAGGGCTGCATGCTTTTGACCGTGGGAACGGAATGACAGTGGCACTGGTTGCTTCAGTCCATCTGCAAAGGACATTTTTTAGAAATGTTTATTTATAATTGTTGCAAGTTTTCAAAATGATCACTGCTGTGGGATATGTAATCCACAGCTTTGTTGGTAAGCAACATTTGAAGGTGCATATTGGAGATTTAGACCAGATATATTTGTAAGTGGACTTTTCTCTATTCTTTTTGCTTTTGAATAAAGGCAATAGGCAGCCTCTCATAGATTAATTTTGATCTTATACAAGCTGGGCCTGGAAATCAGCAGAACAACAGACATTAAGTATACTGTTCTCCAAGGTATAACAATGCATTTATTCTTTCTGCCTGCTGTGACACAGTTGTTCCCAGCTCTGGAGTTGTGCGACTCCAAAACAACCCATTTTGGAATTGTGGAAAGCCCACTGAATATTCCTTACCTCACTGGTGAGGGATGACATTTGTAAAAAAAAAAAAAAAAAAGTAAAAGGAATTTTTTACAGTCTCATTTTCCTTTGTATTTCAAGGGACTTCCTTGCAAGTCTGTCCCAGTCAGTATCTTCAGTAATCTCATTCTCAAATCAAAACCATGCGATGGATTAATAGTAATACCGGACTGTATTTACAAACGTCTTGATTTTTTTTTCTTAAGAGTATACCAATATAACTGTCTCACTTGTAATTTTATTTGTAGTCCATTTATTAAATTTGACAAAACAATCGTTTTTTTTAATGTTTGCCAATAGAGTAATGAACCATTTCCTACATCCATTGGCATATCAGAAACTTTTATTCAAAGAACTGTGGAGGTAAGTAATTTGGTTTATCAGGTAATATGGGAAAGTTCTTCATATGTCAAGAGCTGCAAAGTGGTTTAGGTCTGTAACAAACGTCTTGCAGATAAATAAGGGGAAAAAATGGCTTTACACTTCGTTAATATTTGTAGTTCCTGTTGGAACTTCAGTGACATCAACATTTTTTATCAATTTTACTTTTTTTCTTTTGCCACAAAACAAACAAAAAACATCTGTCAGTTGAGCTCAATCTTGGTTTAATTCTTCAGGCCAAGAAAAAATGTCTCCAACTTGTTTCCAGATTAAACTGTACATGTAGAAATGTTAAGGGTGTTTTTTTTACTTTTCTCACCTGTTGTAAATCTTAATCACATTAAATATACTTTTCAGGCTAGGCTTTTAAGAGAAATGCTGAGTACATAAAAACATATATGAAAAAAAGAGTGTGTGTGGGAGTTAAATAAACACAGTTCAGCTTCTAAAGAGGTCACATATTGAATTCTATCCTTTTGTATACCATAAGATGTCCTTCAGAAATAGGTATCAGACAAATAATACTGTAATTCTGAAATCTGAATGTAGCCATCATCTAAACTTCAAGCCCTAATAATGCTGTAATTCTGAAATTTGAATGTAGCCATCATCTAAACTTCAAACACTTTCTCTCACAGGACTTATCTATCTGATTTATGTGCTGTTCCATTTAGTTGAAAATGTGATTATAAGTTAAACTAAACAAATTGACTTACAGTATTATTATATCCTCAGATGGAAGCTACTACCCCTTCAGTGAGCGAATGCTGAAACTCAAACTACAAGGCAGTAAATGACTGAGCACCTTGTTCCAAAATGGGGTAGATCAGATTCACTTCAACCACTGTGGGAAAAATAAGCCGAACCGAGAGTGATGTCTTAAGACCCTCTACCGTGACAGGAAGTATTTGTCACATCATATGCAGTATAAGTAACTTTATCTTTTACAGGATGTGAAGTCTAGATGGAATTCAACTGGGATGCACAAATAAAACAGACAATTTGGAAAGCATCATTATTTTAGTTTCTGTATTTGGCACGTTTTCAAGAAAGTATGCAGTGTGTGAAGTTTGTAAAATAGGATATGGTGGGGTGAAGCGAAAAAATTATGTATGTTTTTGGAACCGTCTGCCCAACATATTCAGGACTTTCAAGTTTTATTATGTGGGCTGTCCCATGCTTCTTCCAACTGAATATACGTATGGTCTTGTAAGAAAAGTAATCTACTGCTTTTGAATGTCTCCAAATTTTGGAGCAAGATCTAAGTGGTAGTTGATAATTATCTGCCTATAAAAGCCAAAATTTCTCTTTAAGTTGTTCCATACATTCAGTTCTCTTCAAACCCTTTATGTCCCATGATTAATATGTTCCTATTAACAATTAATTGTCAACAATCTCTCTCTGAGACTTAATATATGTTTAAAGTGGCTAAAAATAAACCATTGACAAAACACAAGTACATAAATTTGGTAGATTTAGGTCTGTTCCAACACTTTCATATTTAATTTGGAGTCTTCAGGTTCCTTTGTTAGGTCCTGCAACAATGCTGCACACAGCAACCTTTCTTCTGTTTCTTCTTTTGCTTTCCCCTCTTCTCATTATTATCCTTAGGAATTGGAAAGTCCTCCAGCTTTCAAGGAGGTGGGAAAGACTATTATAACTGCAGTGGTTTAGTGTGCTGCCAGCCATCCTTTACAAAATCTGTACGCAATACATCTTCTGTTTTAGGAGAACCTAGGAATAAGAAGGAAAAGTGCTTTTTTTTTTTTTTTTCAGATTTAGGATGTCAGTACAGTAGCAGGAGTAGAACAACAAAAACGACCACAGGTAGAGGTACTGTGAGTGCACTGGGACAGCCATATCAGGATAACCCCTCTGAAGTTCACGGGGATACATTCTAAGGTTTTTTGTCTGCTGTGTAGAAATGGGGTCTGAAAGTCATCGGAAGGAAGGAGTTTTAGAGCAAAAGGAATGAGGAAATAAATGTAGAAACCAGTGTCATGTTCATAATTTTAATGTCTGACAGCTGACTTATTCAACTGTGCTGCTATGGAAGTACTTATGAAATTATTTCCAGTATGCCAAGGCCAAAAAAGCAACATCGTGGATGATCTGTGAATGTATACCAATACATAGGTATATACATACCTACAAAATACAACTAACTGTATGCATGAGTGGTTTTAAAGCCATAGTCATGATGTATCAGATGATGCGCTCTATGAAAAAGGTCAGTGCTGCTGAAGTGCATTTCTCCGAGTGGAAATCTTATTGCTGCTACAAATAAAAACCTGTGGGTCTGATACAGCACAAAAATTAAGGGAGAGAGTGCTGTTGTCCCTTCCCAAGTTCCTAATCTTTCTTGTAGTGGCCTGAGAAGGACCATGCCAGAACTTCTTTTGCTCTTCCAGTTAAGGTGCGACTGCTCAGATTCAGCTGTTTCTCTCGGAGGCAGTAGATGGCACTTTTCAGCCACTTTACTTGGCTACTTCTCAGTGCAGAAACGATGTAAAAAAAAAAAAATGCATAAATGTAAAAAACAAGTGCTAATATATCTATGAAAATACTCGACAAACAGGGGGTTTAGAAGAAAATTCTTCTGTACTTTACTTTCAAATTAGCACCATCATGGGAGACTGAGGTCTGAAGAGAGGACAAAAGCTTTATTTCAGGATGTCTTTTTCCCTCACAAGAAAAATTTCTACACAAATGGAAGCCCCCAAAAATCCTCCAAAACACAAATAAAATATCCAATTCATCTGCTTTCATTAAACAAGTTGTATCATTATTTAAATCTGGGCAATTTTATTCTATTTAGTGTATGATAGCAGTTCCATACAGCAAACCTGCTGATATTTACTTGCTACAAATACTTTCACCTGGAAAATCATTTTAAAATATGGGATAGCAGAGCAAGTATTTACGCCATGTAAAGAATAATAGTGACTGTTATTCACTATTTGCAAACAGTTTAATGTGATGTATTTTCTGAGGAAAAGTAAAAGAAATGTACATTTTGTTCCTAGTTCTAATTACCAGGGTGTGGAGATGTTGAGTCTATAACAGTCTCCTGCAGGCAAAAAAAATTGGAGGGGGGGGGGGGGGGGTTAAATGTCAGTTTTTGTTTTTAGGAAGTCAGGAATACCATGCTTTCAGATTAATTCAATTGTCGAGTGAGCAGCTTGTATCTAAATATGTTCTATTTTATGTGTGTGTGTGCGAGTTTAAATGCGTGTTAAAAATATACTCCTTGTGAAGGTAATTGTAAGTAGTATTGGTTTCTAAATCCTTACTCTTATACTAGAAGAAATAGTCCCTATTACATGCCGGTTAATTAGATCATTCTCTAAATACTATGCTGTGAAGTACAGATTGTTGCCATGTAGCCCATTAGAAACATTCTCTGAGCTGCAATGTTTTGTAAAGGGTGACTCCAAGGTGAAGTCAAAGAGACTTAATGTTCACTCCGTTGCTTCCAGGCTCATCCTGCTTCCACAGGATGTCTTCATATAGGATGTCCGGCACTATATTGGAAAACTAACTTTGTAGCTCAATGAGTGACGATGTTTCACCTCAGAGAGTAAGGATTTCCTGAATGGAACTTGCAAAACTGTTGAGAGCAGTACCACTCCATCCTTCCCTGCACAATCAAATTGTTATTACTGTTACACTTCTGCTGTGATTTCCCTGTGACCCAAGAAGCAGTAGCTAAATATAGCTCCTATCCTTTTGTCCTAGGGTCACCTAGGACTGTCTCTCACAAGCTACTTTCAGAAATCATGTTCTGTATTAACATTGCTGTAAGAAGGGATAAAACCTTCACCCAGATGTGCGTTAGGCTAGGCAGTGCTTCACAGATTTTGCTGGAATGTGAGTTCGGGTAAACCAACTGTGGTGACTTCAGCCTGGCACTGCCATGCCTAGGCTAGGTTTTAACCAGCTGTGTTGGGTAGTCATTATGAATTCTGTACCAGTATTTACCCACTAGTGAGTATCATGTAGACTGAGATATCATATTACTGAGGTATTGTGAAATAACCTTCCAGCTGTAACACAGTAAATCATTTCCATTGATTCGTGAATCCTCAGGATCGCTCAGTTTCGGGTTGCCTTTGATATTTGTCTCAGTTCTGTATTTTTTAACAAGCAGAGCATTTATCAGTGAATTCGATTTGATCTGACCAGGCTTTTCTCCAGTAGTAAAAGTTGAGATAACTAATGTCTTATAAATACTGTGACAAAAAATCTTGCCTTTTTCACAGAGAAAACACAGCATGTCCACACTGCTTCTGGTCCTGAAGGGAGGCGTGAAGCACCTTCCGGAGATAAATCTAGGAATAAAAAATCATTCTTCTGATGGGATTCAAAATCACAGAAGAGAGCTATTTATTGCTTTTATGGTACGTCTTAGCATCCCCATCCCCTGTCTGCCTGCAAACGCTTCAAGGTTCCACTGAAGATCATTTTTCTCTCTTTCTCCTTCTCTCTCTGATCTCTTTTTAAACTCCCCTGTCCTCTACAGACATCAACATCTTCTCTTTCAGATTGTCTAACTCATTAACATAACCTAGTTAAACTCAGTGCAAGTTTTTTTTAATCTATGCTAAATTGAAGGTTGCAGTTTTGCCCGAAGTGTACCTGTTTGGTTGGTTGGATTTTTCTCCCAATTACGTCAATTGACTAAAAGAAAGGCAACTCCCTTCAAATCATGTTTGTCTGTTGTCTTCTAACAGAATAACAGAAAATGATAGAATGACAGAAAATTAAAGCACTATTCCATTATGCCAATCTCTATTAACACTTTACCTTTTATTTTTGAGGGTTTACTTTGTGTTACCACAAGTTATTTAAAAAGTGTTAAGAGCAAACTTCCTTTGAGAAAAGTTGTTTCCATGCATAATTTCAATTGAAACTGTAAAACTATGTGACTTCAAGTTGATTAAATGGCAGATCTTCTGTTTCTGTAGACATGGCCAAATCTATTATATCACAGAAACAGTCATTATCTGCCCCTATAAACTAGTTCTGAGTTAATTTGTCTGTGTAAGTATTACTTACCTAGGATCAGATGTCAACAGCATCCCCCCTTATACCTAAACAAAATCTAGGTTAAGTTCAGTTTTCTCAAAGCTGAATGTTGTTATGGATCTCGGGGTTTGTGGGACTTTGACCTATTCTGAGAAACACTGAGTATAAAAATAGGATGTATCTGTATTCTTTTCTTGCAGATCTAGCTATGGTTCTTCTTGCTGTGAGGGGAGATTTTGAAAACGAGTATGGGGCAGCAGACTGGAGATGACTATACTCCTGAAGACTTTTGCACTTTGGTAGGAGAGATCATAATGTTTGTCAGCCTGAGTTTCTCTGTCAGTGTCAACACCCAGCTGCACCGTACTGCTGCCCACCCCAGCTCTTCCTCACCCTACTGCAATGCCGTGGTATATCATCTGTCTGTGAAAAGCATCATGCAAATTTATAGCATTGTATGACTGGTTTGTATTTACCATCATCTTCTACGTTTCATATGCTTCTATGCTTCATAGTTGAGAAAGTATCTTGAGTTAATTCTTTGCGTCTTCACATCAGATAAGAATAACTTATCACTCTTAAAACTGCTGAACAGCTTTCATTAAACTTATTGGAGCAATCCAGAGAAAGAGGAGGGAAAAGTGAGATGAATAAATGTGTAAGTACAACATGGCCCAAGGAGAAGTTGATTGCTGTCCCCAACATGCTAAAGTTCACTGTAGCCAAAACAGAGCGTGTAATAAACTTTTATGAGAATTTTGTTTGTTCTTCTGCTCTTACCGCACTCCTGCATCTTCAGCGTACATGGGCTGAAGCCATGGACTTTGGAACAAGAGCTGAGCCTCCCTCGCTACACACACTTGTTTTGTGCCATGAGCCATGCTTTAAGGTGGTGGATTCAAATGTTTTCAAACGCATATGATTAAACACATATGATTAGAGGGTTTATCATCTCCTTTTTTGCATTACTAAACTATGAGGTATCAACTATGAGGTAGTGAATATATTTGAGCAAAATCTCTCGTGCTGGATGTGGGGACATTTTAAATGACATTTTCTTTTGTGGAAATATTTCTAGTCATCTGTAATGATTTGCCAATAGGAAGTCTAAACACAGAAATTATTGTATTCTGATCCACTGCACAGTCCTTCCTTCCTT
>VZSZ01002193.1:234608-251511 GCA_013398815.1 Ibidorhyncha struthersii
TCCTTCCTTCCTCCCTGTCTTTCTCCCTGTGATTCTTCCCATTGATCTTTATTTTTAAGCAGCAGAATTCTGGCAATGAGCTGTAGCTCCTTCTGAATTTTTAATACATGTAACAAAAAATATTAGTGGGATTGGAGCTCTGGACATACAGTAGGTTTTCAGCATACCTATCTGGCTTATATCTATCTGGCATCTAGATACATAAAGATACATAAAGTACAGTAAGATGCTGGACTGCAGTATTGAAGAGTGTGTCTGCAGGAATGTGTCTGAAGCATGGCTGGCGATCTGTATTTCAGTCTTTCAAGGCTATTGGTGAGCATTAATGTTCAAAGTGACAAAACTAATTTTTACTGGACACAAGGCATGGGACTGGTTGACAATTTTTTCAGACATTTCAGGTCCTGGACTGATATTCCACTTCTCCCAGTGAAATTGTGTGTGTATTGATTGAACTGATTTAAACTGAACGACTGTGTGATATTGCAATTATCCAGGCAGTTAATTTCATGGGACACTGCTGAGAATAATGTAGGTTATGTAATGTGCAAGAATTTTCCTGTTAAAATTAATGTCTACAGCACACTGCTGTTTGATGAGGGGTCACTGTAGACATATTGTGGCCAGAAGGCAAGGAGGAAGGTACTATTAAATAATATATATTAAGCTCCAGAGACTAGCGCATAATTATTTTAAGCCATGAAAAATCTCATCGTTGCTAAGAGAGTGTTTGGTATAATTTCACCAGGGGAGAAAAAAAAGGGCAGAAAAGGCAGAGAGCTTGTGCTGGACTCTTGCAATTTAGAAAATCATCTGAGTGTATATTTGGTGTCCAGCAGTCCTCAGGTTTGGCTGGGCAATGCTGCCGGCTTTCACCATGAGGCCCACCGGGGAATGTGGGAACAAAGGACAGCCCCAGCTAGCTCTGCTCTTAGGGCAGCCCACAAGTTACAAACCCTTTGAGATACAGGTTAAAAACCAAACCTGATGTTCCAAGTGACCTTCAGGCTGTACCTGTGAGAGTGCACATGGTTGATGGCGTGCATGTGTTGCCTGTTAATGTTTTCTTTAAAACCTTGTTGAATAATAGTTACAGTCTCCATTAAGGAGAGCTGTGCAAGTTCACTGATGTAATTAGAAGGCCAAATGAAAGCCCTTTTGAGAGTTATCTTACATATTTGTTAAGTGATGACTGGTTTTGCTAATTACAACTAAACCGGATTAATATTCCATTAGAAAGTCACACAGCTTAGCCAAGTGATAAAAAGATTAGAAGATGGCCTGTGCTTGCAGTAATGTACTCAAACTAGCTATTTTTGTTCTGCTGAATTTGTCTTTAGACTTGTGTTTTAATTTAGAACCTTGTTCTGACTAACTTTTCACTCTTTATCACATACTGTCAAATCTCTTCCCTCTCCCTGGCTAACACTGGTGTGTTCAGTTCTCTCTAAGGCTGTAGTGTTTGCACCTGAGATGGTTTTGTTTAATAAATGTATCCAAAGTAAACTTGGTTTAGTGAAAAGAGTGATAGAGCAAGAAATGGGTAGGTTAATTGATAACTTAATCTACTGCAGCTCTATAGTATATTGAAATTTGCAGCTGAACTTGACAGCAGGGATATAACTGCTAGAAAGACTCTGTATTAGCTTATTCTAGAAAGAACTTTCGGGGCTCAGTATTTTGAAAATACTCTTTCAGTATCATTTTGCTCATTGAAGTTTTTTGAGAACAAGCTTCTTGGAAGGAATCTATTGGAAACCCTCTCTGATACTGGAGATCACCAAACTCAGAGCTAAAAATGCAAAGCTGCCTTCTGGAATGACAAAGAAAACACATCGGTTGTGGCTGAGTGTGCTAATTTCTCTTTTGCGGAATGCTAGGGAATCCACGTTCCAGCATCCAGTTTCCTGCTGCCTTTGGCAGCTGGAAAGAGTGGAAATCCATGCCTGAACCCTGCCGTACCAGCTTCTAGGCACTACAGAACTCCATCTTAGGACTGTACTTCTGATAATAAATGTATTTAAACAGGATGGAGCCTTTTACATGATGATGCATTAGAGCAGCAGGTTTTCATCAGTAAAAAATGGCCCGTTTCACAAAGCTGCAGATGCTCGTCAGGGAAGTCACTGGGATGAGTGTTACGGTCTTTGCACATTTCCTTCTATGCCCTAAAGAATACACATAAGACCAAAAAAAAACCAAACCAAAACAAAAAAAAAAACTTATTTGCCACAATCTGTATTGATATTCAGACACATCTTTCTGTCTTTAACAGTTCATGGTTTTTGTCCTTAACCCTGCATTTAAAAAAAAATTCTAGGGAGATTTACACCCTCGTTCCAACCCCATCCCTGTTGTACCAATTCCAACCTTTACGGACCTTTATAGACAAATGAATGAAAGAGCATTACAAGCCCAGTCAAACACCAAGGCGGGTCCAGAATCCATCTCATTCTGCTGCCTTCTGGCAAGTTTAGCACGTTGAAAGTCCAGTTGCCTTTAAGGAATTCACAGCTTGCGAAAAAATTACAATAGTAAATTTTGCAAACACAAAAAACTACAAACTGATATAACATCTGGCTGGAGACTGAGTCCTCTAATGATGGAAGTGAACCTGAGGGAAAGTGACATTGGGGTATCCTTTTGGAGTTCCCTTCCCTAACCAAAGGCTTTGGAGTTGCGCATGGGCTTCAGGAGAAGGAATGAAGACTGAGCTTTGAAGAAGAGAAGGAAAAAATGGTGGGACACAAACATGTAATCTCATATTGCTCATAATTCATTAACACAGCTATTTGAACAGTAATGGGATCCTTGCACTGGTTTTGATGAAAATCCAATAGGACATAAAGCAATCAAAGTAAAGCTTCTTTAAAGATCACAGTTCACCGAGCAACTTAAAAGCTTCAGTAAAACAAAGCACATGCAGCCCTCTGTTCTGGTGTTCTGTACAAGATAAACTTCAAACAGTCTCTGCAGAAATAATGGTTTATTATAACAACTATTCACATCTAGTCACCGGGAAATACTGTAGGCTAAGGTAAAATGCAAAATGTTTTATTAGTGGAGAGGAAACTTAACAACTAGCTTTGCCAAGTCAGCTGGCGGCAGAGTCTCATCACAAGGAAGTTTGTGTCCGATGAAAGTTTCAGCTCCCACATGTGGATATTGAGGACATATGTATGTTTGTCCTGACAGCAAGCTGAATGCCCAAGTCTGGGAAGCATGTGAGTCCCGGCATGGCATTGCTTTTGCTTAGGTGGGTGAAAATGCAAACTAAAAATACACGATTTCCAGACCATCTAGAACACGGAGCAGACATTTGAATTTGGAGCACAATATGCTACATGCGGATTGTAATTAACTGGCAAATACTTAAAGGCCCAAACACCTCCTAGAAATGTATGTTTTGTTGATTTGCAATTAAACTGTTAGATAAAATGCAAGGTAGGTTAATATATGTGATAAACAGTGTTGTCTGTTTATGACATGTGAGAAGTCACCTGAGCACCTGGGAGGTATTCAGCTGCATTAGCTGGTGCTGTGGCTCACAGCTGCATGGATTTTATCAAGGTCAAACTGAGATAATCAGTTCACAACCTGGATTTTAAAAGAGCAAGCGGCTAAAGGGATGTGTTCAGTGCTTTGTAGCTTTCGAACCTGTTGAGCGTTCCAAGCTACATAACTGGGTGAATAATTGAGAATGGTTGAACAGAAGTGAGTGCAAAGGTGGAATATGCGTGCAGGTATCAGGGTAGGAAAGCACTGAGTAGTATTCTGTCAGGTTTAGAAGAAGGATACATCAATTTGAGGATCTCCAGAAGAGATAAATGGGCATTGCAATACAGATGAGCTTGGGAGCATCTTGTGCTTTCGCTGTTTAGGGAACTGCACAGAAATCAGATCATGATTCAAACCTGGGGGCCGTTGGTTAGTGCAGCGTACGTGGCATTAGGTCTTGTAGGCATTGCCTTATGCTCTGCTGCTGATTCCGTCTGACCGTATAACCTGTTGGCCTCTGTGTCCCTCTTGAGGAATAAAACCTACTTTTTGCATACTTATAAGCCTAGTAGCAAATGGAAAAAAAGGAGTAAACCTACCCTTTTTGGTGAATAAAATCTGGAAAATTTCAAATCCTATGTTTCAGGAAAGTGAGAAAACTGCATATACTTTTGCTTATGCTCCATCAGTCAGGGTTCAGTTTTATTTCTCTTGAAATGAAGGAGGTATGTGCACACTTATGTAAGTGCATATAGATAGAATCCACCATGTTTATTTAAAAGTCATTCACGACTGCAAAGTCTGATTTATCATTCTTATATACAATTGGAATCTGAAGAGTCTCAGTTCCTGTTGTTCTAGAATTAATTTACTTTTGTGCTATTCTGTTACAGCTTTGTGCAGTTTTAGGAAAAAAGGTTACATCGAAATATTTGCCACTGCTGCGGTAAGTATAGTCCTTTAATTCACTACGCGGGAACATCAAAGTGCGTGCTGCTGTAGCCAGAAGGGAATAACGGGTATCTGAATGGATGGCAAGATTAGATATAAGGCAGATAAATAAAAGGTCTTTTATTGGTCTGCACAATTCTTTTCAAGCGGTTTTGTTGCATTATTACTTGATTTCATGTTCAATTTAAAGTCCTCAGTCACGCTGGCATCTTTTGACTGTGCATGTTCAGAATGTACAGTAGTGCCCTTGTCGTTCTGCCATCGGTTTAACGAATGTTTTAACTTCAACAACAGCTAATTATCTTCTAGTACCATATCATCAGTTACAATCCGATAATGCTGTTTCACATTCCAGAAAGTATCATTTAAATACTCTTTTGTTAGAGGAAAGAACAAATATAAAATACAGAAAAATCACCAAATTACTATTAGACTCTACATTTTCTGATAATCCCCCTGAAAGTCTGAGAAGAAAAGATTAGATCAGAAGGGCTGGGAGATCAAACTGCCCTTTACCCCTTTCTCCAGGCTGAGCTAATCTCTACGGGTCAAGGTTCAGCGCAGTGGTGCAGCAGGAAGGAGTGGGTGCAGCAGTGATAAGGCACGCAGTCAAGTTGTGAGGTTTGAAAGTGCTGAGAAACATGTGGTCAGTAAATGCAAGCATCCAACAGGAAAAAAAAAGAAATTATACTCATGCTCTTCAACATGAAAAACACAAAGCTGTACTTCTCCCTCAGCCAGGTTTGCTTCCTTATTGCTTTTTTAAGAATATACTGAGGATAACTAGCCATTTGTAATGAACTCACTACCTGACAAAAAGCTCAGTTTTTGTTGAAATCATTGAACAAATTGTATTTTTCAACAAAGGGAGGAGCATACTAATAACAGAGAAAAATATTTAAATGTCAATGTATATTATTATTAATGGATGTTATTACTTTAAATTTTAAAATATAAGCATAATAGAGATAAAACCTTAAAACTAGAGAAAGTCTGTAACTTGCATTTGTCTCAAAGAAGATTGCTAGCCCCTGCAATTGTGTGTATCATCAGTTATTTTAAAGTATAAAACATAATAGACTAGAAAATTAAGAATATATTTTATTATTTAAACTTAAATAAATATTCAGCTAAATTATTGTCCAGTAAAATGACAGGATAGTTTATATCTCATACAAATCTGCACAGGTTGAACATGAGCTTTCCTTTAGAAAGGAATGGCTGCTGTATTGTGTGATATATTTAAAGAAGGCCTCCAGTTCATGTATGCACTGATTTTATCTAACCAACACCCTTGCCTGCTGCCTGCCTGCCTTTACTTCCTCAAGTTCTTAAAGGTGCCAGAGCCGTTCTGGAACTGTGTGAAGGCTGAAGCTAGGGATGCTGTGGGATGACACGATGAATCAAATGCACAATCTCTGATCGCAGAAGAAGATCCAGAGGCTTTTATAAACAGCAACCAAATGCAATGAAATTGCATCTTTTCTTACTGCCTTCTGAATTCCTTTCAAAAGCATGAGAAGATAGAAAAGTAACATTTTTACTTGGCATATGAGGAGACAAATCTGGAGTAAAGAGGTCAATCTCAGTGTAAGCAGCATAGAGACAACACTTGAACTAAGTTGTTTGAATGAGATGAACAGAAAAAAGGTAGAGACAAAGAGGTAATCAAGACTGGAGCCCTTCAAAGAGGGAGCGGAGGCAGTAGAAGCTTTTGGGGAGTAAAAGGAAGAAATGTGTCATGGAGGGTGAGGGGAGGTGATGCCATAAATCACGTTTGTCACTCTAGCTGTCATATTGCTACGGATGGAGTTGAGTTCTGACCTTGTTGCAGAGTAGTTTTAGAGGGTTTGGTCTGAGTGATTTCAGTGGGCTATAAGAGAGAGTTTTTTGCTTTTGCAAAGGAGCTCAGGAACTCCTCAAATCACAGTGGTGAGAGGAGTATTCACCAATGACACCCAACCACTTCAGTAAGTTCTAACAATACAATGTATTTAGGCTTTCATTTCACATGTGCCCAAAGAGCAATGCTCAATTTTCTCCAGAAGCAGGTAGCCTAAAGTTAATTCATGCTCCTTCAGAATTTCTCCACAGACAAAGCCTCCCCTCCCCACCATGATTTTACTCAAGTCCCATTATCATATAACTACCATTTGCCAGTAAGCTAATTCTTTTGTAACACGTATTTTTAGTTATGCCAGTCAGGACTAGCCTTGCTGGCAGGTCAGAACAGAAGCCCCTTCAAACAGTACCAAGGTTTGACTGGCAGTAGAAACATTCTTGGATTTTGGATTAGCAATCACATGAGCAATAGAACAGGAATTTGCAAGAGGATTGTTGTTGGGTTTTTTTGAGGATTAGATTAGTATAAAACAGATGGCAGGGTAGATATGGCTGGTAGCAGATAACAGTAGAATTCAGCAAAGAAACCCACATAAGGTGCTTTCTCTTTAGATGTGAACTTTATACTGCCAGAGGTTTTTATCTATCTATCTATCTATCTATCTATCTATCTGTCTGTCTGTCTGTCTGTCTGTCTGTCTGTCTGTTATTACACAATTCCATACATTTTCATAGCTCTTTGGAAAAACAAATACAAAAACACACCCAAAATCTGCTCTTCAGTTCTCAAATTCCATAAATATCTGTATGCATAATTAGATATAAAGATGAGACCTCATTGATTTGACTCAGTCTATATGTGTTCTTTCAGATCAGGACTGGGACCCTGAAAGCCTAACCAAGGCAAATATATGAAAAGGAGAACACGAAGCAGAGGAAAGCCCTGTAAACAAAGACTGGTACAGACTCATACTCTTATAGATATTGTGAAACTTATTCTGTACTATATGACTTGTTTATTTTATGTAGCCTAACTTCAGAGCTTCATTAGAAGGTTGTCATGTGATAAAAAAAGTAGTGAAAAGATTCTAAAATGTGGTGAAAGAAGAGATTTCGAAGGAGGAGAATTAGAAAGGACACTGGAGTAACAGGAAAGGGTAATTACTTATTTTGCTTGTGATCTGTTGGGAAATACTTGATGGAAGCAACACTGATAGGCAGAAACTGATAGTAAAAGTTTGAACATGAAAATATAATGTCATAATATATTCAGGAAGGTGAGACAGCTCCCACACATTTAAAGCAGTATTAATTATGCCTTCCAAAGCAGAACAATTACTTATGGGCTGCCAAACATTTAACAGATCATTGTCAAAGTCAGTTCAACAACTGCCTACAAATGTTTACTGAAGTACTACAAAATAGGACAGCAGCTTGGTAATAGCTGACTGCAGTGCCAAAACTAAGAAGGGCAATAGTAAATGGAGGTACAGCAAAGAAGCACAACTGTGGCTCCCAGAATCAAAAGAGTGGAAGAACTGAGTCTCACATTCCCAAGCAAGGACAGCTTATAGAGTAGCTACAATAGTACCCCCTTCCCCCAGCTCTCTGCCCCATCCCTTTCTTGCAGTTTCTTATCCCTTCTGCATGGATGGCTCAGCTGTCCATGCAGAATAATTTAGCCAGCAAAATTTACAGTTTTGCTTCCTTAGGTAACCTGAAATTTGTGCCAGTATACCATTATGAGCCTATCTGCAAATGGCAGTGATGTAGGAGCCTTACCTAACCTGGGGAAAGGAATTACTGGAAGAGGGTCAGGGCTAAGGGACCCCAACCACCCCAAAGCAAGCCAGTCCCTCTCCTGGTATCAGTGGTTGTAATGGATGGGTTAGTAGCATTCCCAAAAGGATACCTGTGAAGTATATAAAAGAGCAGATAATAAAGTAGTAATTTCATAGAGAAGTGAAAAATGCATTAGAGTTGATGGAAGAATCAGAAGTGAATGTGTCATGGCCCTTTCTGTTGGCAGTATCACAGATACTGGAATAACTACACTTAGATGTGGTTATACCTGTAACTGTGTGAAACTAGTCAAAGCAAACCTCAGCTCCAGCTCCACAAAAAAAAAAAAAAGTAGTGGCAAAATCCTGTGCTAGGTAAAGGACAGTGAATGAAAAACAAAATTAAAAGAAAAAAACAGATTAGTCGTCAAAAAAAACCCGAGGTGACTGTAAAATCCATATCAGCTCTAGAGGCAATCAGTAACACTACAGTAGTTGATGGGTTAAAAGCCAGAAGGCAGAGACAAAAAGTCTTAGAGAACAGAAAGCAGTGATCTAGAGTTTTCAAGATGTGTTGAGCAGGTAAACGTCAAGGGAAACAAAGACGTGGAGAAAAAACTTTAACACATGGCAAAAAACATCTTGCTTCACAAACAGAAAATGGAAAGATGCAAAATTAAAACCAGGGAAAGAGCAAAGGTTAACTGTCATGAAAAATGTGGAAGATCTGTGACTCATTAAACCACTGATTATATTCCAGATAGTGCAAATATGTATTTCTGCCATCTTAAAAATGGTCCTGGTAAATGACTCATTTCTGCTTTGAATTTTTCAGTGCCTCAACTCTCCATAATGCTCCGTGCATGCCTGAGCTAGACAGCCAATTTCCACTTAACTATTCTTTGCCAGATTAAAAAGGAAGCAACAAAAGAAAAGGAAACTCCCACTCCCAACAACTTCTTTATCCATCATTTGGAGAGTGGGCTTCTCCCCCAGCCAGCTCCAGTCCTCGCTGCCTTGTTCTGCGAGTGCTCAGCTGGGGAGGGCATGGCTGCCCGCGGATGTTCCCCTGGGGTGCGTGTTACTTCCAAGCAGAGAACAGGCAAACTCCTGCCAGCGCTGCTGATACATGGACAAGCGATAGCAGGGAACTGGGCAGTTCTCCCTGACACCGAGTGCCATGCTATACCTCAGTCTCTACCACCCCACAGAGCTCTGCTCCTGGGAGCCAGTCTTAGAAATGTATTTTGGAAGATTCCTGCTGCGGCTTGCATCCATTAAGAGCCGTGAATACTCATATGTCAGTTCCCTTACAAGAGACTTTTAAGCCAAATCTTCAGAATAAGACATGGCAGACACATCTCCTGATGGTGGTCTGCTAGGAAGGAAACATATATGCAAGCAAAGTATTTCTTATTTGAAATTGAAGTGACTTGGAGGTTGCCTCAAGAAAATTTTCCCTAAGTTGTGTGGTGTCCCAGATCACAGCTGCTGTGTGGATGGTAAAAGAGTTGTGCTTCCTGGAGGCAGCATTTGTACCTTCCGGTGGCTCAGACAGTTACTGTACATCTTGTTCCTGTGCTTCCTTGTTAGAAAAGACTAAAATATTCCAAACATTTTCTTTTACAGAAAAATCCATTGTACAAACGTAGGAAAAGAGTAGTGATATCTAATCTAAGCAGTTTTGGGAACCACACAGTGAAAGATGGGGGCTGAATAAAAGAAGTGAGGAAAGAATGAAACAATAAAATTGACAGGTTTTGCTGCGTGAGTAGCTGTCTTGGCTTTCTACCAAAGCTGTTATTTCTGGGTCTCTGCAGACAGAGGTGACATACACTGTGGATCTTATATGTCATCCTGACTAGACTTTGGAGGAGGCCCTGCACCGATTCATGCCTAGGAAGTTTTATGAGAGACTAGATCTATTTTTATTTCCTTCAGATAAAATGTAGAGAAACTCATGTGCCCATGAGAGCCATAGAGGTCATGTAGCAAGTGGGAAACATGACACAGTTATTAGTTTGGATTTTTTTTATCAAAATGTGTATCTTGACAGCCTGTACATATTTCACAGTTACGGGAAACTTAAATGTAGAGGTCAATGGAAACTTCAAAGAAAATGTTCCCACCAAAGACTTACTTTATCAATGAATCAAACCTAAATGGGTCTGTGCAATTTTAAAATTCAAGTTGCAGCTGAATCCTTCCTAAGGGTAAAGCAGCTGTAAGTTTCCTTGAGAGATTGCATTAGGTATTCTAAAAGAAAAGTAAAATGTTCTTTTCTTGACAGGATCAACCTCCGTTTGTCCCATGTCTTGCGGAACGCAGTGCTATAGAGGTCTGTATCTCAAACTGTGGTGCGCCTACCAGAATGAAGTGTGTGCAGCCAAAATCAATGAAATACGTTGAAGGAGTGTGAGTTATTGACCCTGCTGTACTGCAGAGCAACATGGAGGTAAAGCATTACACTCAGTGTTGGACTTGAGCGTGAACGCCTGATAATTACTTCACACTCTGATACAAATGGTGACTCTTTTTTTCCCCACTTCCGCTGCTAGAGAAATCAAGGCTCTTGGTAGTCAATGAAGAGCAAAGAGTGCACCATGGCCATGTCAACCATGATCTCCTCACACTGCTCAGTTTTATCACTGTACAAGTGTCTAAGACCAGGAAATCGTCTGTTTTTTTCAGCTATACCATGGCTATTGGTTAGGCCAAGACTCTTGCTATCTTTTATAAGGAAATACAAAGCATAGAAGAATTTATGAAATCATGACAAAGCCCAAGAAAAGCTTTAACTGGACTTGCGGTGCAAATGAGTTTGCATTGAATGGAGTGGACTCCAGGCCAATGGCTTCTTTCTAGATTTCCAGGAATAGAAAATCTCACACTAGAGTCGGGCCTTTTATATAGGTAGGAAACTTTTCTCTGTGAGTGAATTGCACTTATTCTTGGCCTTACACCAAGACAGTGTGGGCAGCGTTGGGTGGAAATGCTGTGTGTGAAAGAAAAAGTTGGTTTTTTTTCTTGCCTTAACCTAAGCCAAGAAAGGGTCTTGATTTGAGACTTGGAACAAGAGCTGGGGAGATTAACTAGAGGACAAATTTAGGCAATAATGCTAACTGTGTTAACAGTGCCAGGTCAATAGAGCTGGGTAGCATGTACACCTGTGATATACCTATGTGTCTGGTTCTCTTCAGGCAGTTATGAGAGATACATATCATATGATGGTTCACACTCTTCTAGAAACATGTATGGCTGACAGTTTGCAGAAGTTAGCAGTAGAATAGAAGAATGATTTGCCAGATTAAAAGGCATCATATAATGTAAATACTTTTTTAAAAGAATAAACAATGTGATTAGGTGGAAAGAGAATTATGTGGTATTTGAGTTCGTGATGAAGAGCAGAAAGATGCTATTAGCACTTTGATGCAAAATTATTAAGGAGAGAGATGAAAATGAAAAATAAAAGATTAGAGTAGCATGTCTTATTTATACTAAAATATCTCACAGTTTTTCCATAAACAAATGGTGTACAAGTGGCAGATTTATAAAACAAATATAGAAAAAATTAATTTTAATAAAGAAAGTAAGTTGAGTTGTTTGAAAAGTGTTGCATAGCTTATTTAGCAATACAAAAAACTCAGGAGTTAATAAATATGCATGTAACTTTATTTGCCCAGGTGAAGAGCAAATTGCCTTGTCTGTGAAGAAAATAATATCGCTGTGGGGACAATAAAATATCAAATATAGAATGAAGCAAAAGTTGATAGAGGACTGAGTGGAAATTATTCTTCTGTATCCTTTGTCTGAATTCAAGGCAGTATGTTTTTTTCAATGGTACAACTAGCCATGGTTTGTAATATGTCACATCAAGCCATAAGAATGATGGCCTGGGTCGTATTTAGTTTAAAACTGTTATGTAGCATTAGTTTGTCTCACAGCAAATTATGAGTTAATTTTTTTTATCCTCTAAATTCAGTACAAAAGCTAACCTGGAGCAATGTCCTGTTGCTCATGTTTTTGTTCTCTTTTTCACTCTGTTATGTAGTCTAACAAAGTTTAACAGAAGAACAAAATTCTTTTCTTTGACAGTTCTTATCTGGGGATAAATACAGTCCCAAGGAAACAGATGTCTCTTTCCCTTCTGTCAGATGGAAGTAAAAGCATCTATGCAACCGCTTTTAGTTTGTTTGAGTTAAAAGACAGCGGCGGGCAGCTGTCTTTCCCTTCGGTCCCTGCTACAGGAGAACAGAAGGAGACATTATAAGTCAAGAATTGCCAACACTGTAGGGATGTACTAGAATATAACAGACACTGCATGGCATCGCACAGTACTCTGCTCAAACAACAGTTGTACTCCAGGGTAAACTCCAGGACAGTATTGTTCAGCAGCTAAAACTGCCTTTTTCCTTAACACTATAGCTCTTGTACTGAAATTTCTTCATGCTATTGTCACAAGGCAGCTACCATCCTAGAGCATGTTACTGGCCTGTTGGAGTTTATGTGTCTTCTCTGTTAGCAACCAGCACCAGAAACTTTGGAGGAAATTCTTCAGGGAAACTCTGAGAAGGAATAAACACTTCTGTCTAGCTTTAACCAACATGGCTTGGTTTATAACTGATTAATGAAGACTTTTTTATTATTATTTTTTTAAAAAGCAACTGTGTTTATCTTTTCTAATTTAATAGATTATGGTTTTTGATTTAATAGGTTGGTCTCATTAGCTATAAAAAGATCTAGTGTTTTAGAATTTGCTGGCTTTCATGTCTTTTCCCATTTGTTTTAATCTAGTTATTATAGGCAGACACGAAATGTAACACCCCCTCATTAAAATAAATGTAATGTTGTGACATAAACTGACAGAAGCAAGTAAGTCCCAAGACAGTGTTCTTCTCAGCCTCCTCTCTTTCATATAATATGGTATGAAACAAGATTCCTCACTCACAGTGTTTAGAAGCAGCAGGGTTAACACAAGGAGAAGTCAGATGAGTTTTGATATTTATATTCCTATTTTTCACTCTGGAACTCTATGAATAATCTTAGCACATTGTTTCAGGATACCTACAGGGATAGAAATCATTGTGATTATGGTGGCACAAAGGGCTCCTTAATGTTGTCTGAAGAAAGGTGTCTGATAGAGGTGGCATTTTAGAATGGTGGCAAAGTAACCAAATGACAAAAAGACACCAAAACCAGAAAGAAAGCAGAAAAAATAATATTTGTGCCTTTTTGATCTCTTCAATTACATTTTGTGTTGTTAATATCGTTACATGGTTCCTTGTTATACTTAAAATGTACTTTTTTAATTAGTCATGGTAAACTCTGCAAACTGATTTTTTTTTTTCTAATGATACCACAGAGAAGACCATTCTACTGTGCCTCTCATTGCAAGAGAAATGTGTAGCTGAACAGCAGAAATAAATTATTACTATTTGACAAGAAGCATCATTTCTAGATACCAAGCACGTCCAGAAATACCATTTCCCAAAAGAATGCTCAATCTCAAACATGTCACTGAAGGAAAAAAAGTACATTTGTGTAGAGATTGTGCTGTGATATTTACCTATGACATTTCCCTGGTAAATTGAGTTGGAATATATTTTCCCAAGTAAGGTAACATTTCAGTTTTGTTTGATGTGTAAACATATTGACATAAAACATATCCACTTCAGTTTTAAGCAAGTTTCACATCCTAGAGTCTGACTGAGTCTGCAGGAAATGAGTTGTACAGAAATTCACAGCTTCAAATACAGTATATTTGTGAAGTCTGGGGGCAGACACGTGCATTACAAATGTTGGTGATTAGGAAAGGAGATGAAGGACAGTTTTTAACATCCTGGGAACTAAAATCAAGCTGTAGCTGCATTGGATGTTAGAAGGACTCTCTTATGTAGCAAGCAGGAAAGGAAAACCTAGACAGTTTAATGACTAATTAATGCTAGGCCTTTGTAATTTATTTTTATCACGGGGAAAATTACAGTAAGGCACTATGTAGGCAAGGTCTCTGGGAGGATTTGGGATGGATACCCAGCAGAAGTGTTGTCCCAGCCACAAACAAGTTGCTTACTTCAGCTTTGCAGGTCTTCATCACAAGTTTAAAGCTAATTATAAACTTGACAAAATACAAGAAATTGTATTGGCAGCCAGAGCAGGCAATTAAATCCCTAAAAAATGCTTGTAGCAGCAGCTTTTCTCAAACTCATCTTCCCAGCAGACATTGCCAAAGAGTGATGATGTTTCGTGTTCATTTTAAAAGGCAGCTTATAATACACGTAACGACACCACAGACACAAACGGTTCAAAATTTAGCAAGTTCCATTTAGTTTGAATAACATCACGTCTGACTTTTTATCCTTTTTTTTCTGAAATGTTCAGTATTTCCTGGGTTTGTACTAGGAGTTGTTTGAGTTGCCCTGCCTGTTACCCGCAGCTCAATACAGAAGTAGAAGCTGAGTAGGGCAAAGCCTCACACAGTTTGAAATGCTCAGAAATCTTCATTCGGTTCCAGTTTAGGAAAGGAAAGTTTTACAGGGCTGAAGAAGATCGTTGACGTGAGTTACACACGCTGCCCCTCAAAGGTTAAGACTCACGTGTGTCCGCCCCTCCTTCCTCATTCCCAGCAGAGCATCCCAAGAAGGAGCTGTTCTACCATAGGCTATGCCGGGCCAGCAGCGTCTGTGTGAGGTGGTGTGCGCCATTGCATTTCCAGCTAAACAGGGAAGATCAATGGGGTCTGAGAGGAGACTCTGTAAACACAAGTACGGCTCTATAACTTCAACTACGTCTAAGAAGAGAGTAGGGGGTGGTTGTTCTGGCTGCCTGTCCCCATTCATCACTACTACTGTGGCTTTGTTATGACACTTCGGTATGGTCGTGCAAGGTGATATCTTACATTTTAGTCCCAAAGGTGGCTGGCTGTGCTTCTCCCTCCTCCCGTGGCCTTTGCAGGTGCCTGTTCTTAACAGAAAGATCAGTCTTGGGTGAACGGAGATGCCTGCTGGCAGCCCCGGGGAAGGGCCTGTAGCAGGAGAGGAGAAGGGAAGGCTGAGGACATATGCTTGCACTCTACTGACTGTCTCAAAACAGGTCTCCCAGGGGCCTGACCCCATCCAGGGACACCGGCGCACGGCAGTGAGCTGCAGCATTGACTATGCCATAGCTGTTCATCACATCTGAGCACTATCTCTAGTCACAAAGTCATTTCCCAGAGCTCTGTGTTTATGGTATTAAAAAAAAAACCAGAACGGTTGTTCAATACCACAGAGCAAACACAAGGTAGCAGTGGCACCGTATCTTGCTGGGATGACCCCTCGCTGTGGAGGAGGAAGCCAGGAGGCGGCACTGAAGCATCACTTTCCCAGGGGAGCAGCCGAGGTGCAGACAAACGGGGCCAAAACCCTCCGACTCCTTTCCTACTGTGTCATGGGCGAGTTTTGCAACTGAGCTGGAAGCCGTATGCTCTGGTATTTTTATGATTCTTCACTAGAAATAGAAATGAGCCAAACCTGAAAACACTGGGTGTTTGAAGTGGCTTGGCTTTCGGTGGTTTCTCTTTTAATGTTTGCAAATCTACGTGCTTGTTTCTGCCTGACAGAATCTCAGGCAGCCCCAAGGAAAGTTGCTCTGAGATCCTTCCAACTAGATTGCAGCCAGAAACTCCAGGAGGTGCTTTGAGTGCACTTGTGCCTATGCAGTCCCAACCCAAATCCCACATCAGACATGTTCAGATGAGTTTGGAAAAGCTTTGCAGTGACTCATCAGCACTTTCTGTGCTTAGCAGGATAGAAATTCAGATCCTTCAAAGGATTTTTCTTTACAGGGTTTATGTAAAGCTTTACCTTAGAGCTGAAAATATTTAGGCAAAAAGCAGAGAACAACAGCAAACCCCTCTGTGCTACGTTTGCTGATGGAACATTGTTCTCCTCCCACTGACTGGAGCTTGATTTAAACATGATTATTGAATTAAATATACATTTTTTATTCATCAAATAGCTTCTGATAATGGATGCCTTCATGTTAAAGTTCCTAATCTTAAACAAACTAGGACAAATTCTCCATGGTGAAAATTCAAGCCTTTACTTGAAAACAAAAGAGATCAAACACTCCAAATGGAGGACTCCAAACAAGAAAACAATGAAGATATACTTGTTAAGGAGTAGATAGAGTAATAGTCCTTCTGGACTAAATGGATCACAACCATTTTATCATAGGATCAGATATAAATTTAAACAACGGACAGCAACTTACATTAATTCCTTGAATTGTTTAACACATCATATGAAATAATTACCAAATAAATTAATTCGAGGAGCTGGGCTCTTATGAAAGAAAGAAAGAAAAAAAATTTCCAAGAGAACTTTTTTCACATTTGAGCTGAACTTGAGTGCTGCAAACCTATCCAAAGGCCAAAGAACTGATAAGAGCCCAAACACACTTTTGCAAATAGTTGAACAATGGAGCACAAAGGGTGCCCGTGTTTTGAAGCCTGAGCAGCCATGCACATAACCTCTGCAGGTCTGTGCTTCCAGAGGCCTCAAACGGATGCATCACCCATGAAACCCCACAACAGTAACAAAACTTGGTGATTGTTATTCTCATGCTTCAAAGCACAAGGATTATCATAAGCAACTTTCTTTGGCATTGGTTAATGCATGTGAGCAACTTTTCTTTCTTTCTTTCTTTCTTTCTTTCTTTCTTTCTTTCTTTCTTTCTTTCTTTCTTTCTTTCTTTCTTTCTTTCTTTCTTTCTTTCTTTCTTCCTTTCTTTCTTCCTTTCTTTCTTCCTTTCTTTCTTCCTTTCTTCCTTCCTTTCTTCCTTTCTTCCTTTCT
>VZSZ01002193.1:252181-304396 GCA_013398815.1 Ibidorhyncha struthersii
CTTTCTTCCTTTCTTTCTTCCTTTCTTTCTTCCTTTCTTTCTTCCTTTCTTTCTTCCTTCCTTCCTTTCTTCCTTTCTTCCTTTCTTCCTTTCTTCCTTTCTTTCTTCCTTTCTTCCTTCCTTCCTTCCTTTCTTCCTTTCTTCCTTTCTTTCTTCCTTTCTTTCTTCCTTTCTTCCTTTCTTTCTTTCTTCCTTTCTTTCTTTCTTTCTTCCTTTCTTTCTTTCTTCCTTTCTTTCTTTCCTCCCTTCTTTCTTTCTTTCCTCCTTTCTTTCTTTCTTTCCTCCTTTCTTTCTTTCCTCCTTTCTTTCTTTCCTTACTCCTTTCTTTCTTTTCTCCTTTTTTTCCTCCTTTCCTCCTTTCCTCCTTTCCTCCTTTCCTCCTTTCTTCCTTTCTTTCCTTCCTTCTTGTCTGTCTGTCTATCTATTTATCTTTCTGGCAGCTCTATATGAGGTGGTAAGCAGCCCTCACTAATTTGAGAGTGGAGAGATTGACAGGCAGACTGGCACTGCCTTTATATAAAGTTGCCTTTCATCCCAGCTGGGTTTTTGCTTGCAAAGCTGTATTTTTGAAAGGAAAGGTTGCCTGCCAGCTGACACTGATATTTTTATATCTAATGTGTGCTAGAAAATAGGTCTTACTACATGTTCCCTCCATTTTTAAAAACAGCTATTAAGTCTGTCAGTCCTGGAATAAAGGATTAAAGAGAAATTGTGTGGGCAGATAAAGCTTATGAAATGTGTTGATTAGCAGTCCTGGTGAGTTCTGCCTGTGGAACAGGGACAACAGCATGGTCTAACCTTGACACAGCAGGATAATGTACAGAGAGTTCAGTCGCCAGACATTTTAGCCTTATGTATGGCTGCCGAGACTTTAATTGTTACTGCTAATTATGACTTTGAAATGTGATTATCAGCCCATGATATGTGGAATAAACAGGCCACATTGTCTTTCATGAGTCACCACAGAGCCATCAGAAGTGAGCAACTTTCTATTGCCAATGACCTGAAAAAGATCGAAGCAAAGTCCTTGAAGCAAAGAAAGATAAGTCCTGTGATCCTCTCTCCAACCCAATCCCTCTCTGTGGGTTTGAGATTCCTACAGTCGAATCTACTTGCTCAGCAGGTCCACCAGGCCATTCTCCCCAGAGCAAAGACTGGCATCCACAGCTGTGCTTGAAAGGACTGATTTAGGTCAGTTGAGAAAAAAAGACATTTACATGTATACATATTTTTAAGTCCAATGGTGATCTTCAAATAACTGTGAAAGGCAGAGAAAGAAGTGCAGAGATCATGAAAAAGGAGATTATAAGCCTTCAGTTCTTTGGGGGTGTGTCTGACTTGCTCTGAGGGAAGCAGTGATGTGCTGGCTATAGGTAGATTTGTTTTGTTTGGAGCAGAGGTTCTCAGGCTCTTTTGTACCTGGAGACCCTTCTCCTGACGAGCCAAGACGTATACCAACATGAGCAGGAAAGTGTGATTAAGACCAGGCTCCTTGTAATCTGGAGAGCAGTGATTTTGTGAGGCGATTCTCAGTTGTCTGTAGAAGGCTTCATCAACTACCCCATCCTGATCAGGTGGCCTGTAATAGACACCCACAACAGTGTCTCAATCTTTTCAGCTTCAATCTATTTTCCTTATTATTCAGGATACTTTGTATGTTGAATGACTTATGCAACATTGTGGGTGTGAATGACTCCTTACAAGCTCATATAGGAAATCCTTTGTCACAAATAATTTGCCTTGCAAGGAGCCACATTATGGAGAAAAAACATGTAGAAGAGTTGTGAGTTTGCTGCTCATAGGATTGTTGTGGATTCTTGTCTGAAAACTTTCCTCGTTTTCCATGTTTGTAAGGTCAGACTCCTGACAAGAAAGCAAGTAAGCTGCAGGTAAGGAAGTAGTCACGTTTAGCTGGGAGGTTCTTGGTGATTCCTGTCAGGTATTGCTGCTGCAGTGCTGGCAACAGCAAATAATGTCAATTTTAGCTTATTGGAATGGGGTTATAGTCCTGAATCATGCAAGAACAGGTTGTGAGAAGAATAGAGCTGACAGATGCCAAGAGTACTCTCCCATGAAAAGTACTTGAACATCCAGAAGAAAGGGCTGAGGTCTACAGAAAGCCAGGGGTAGACAGTGAGGCCAAACGTGTCCTGAGAGCTCAGAGGCGGGATTAGAAATGTGCTGAGGAGCTGAAACCTCTGGGAGCAGAAAAGCTGAGTGAAAGTGTTGCTGTCAGCTGCATGTCACTTGCTGCCGAGAGCACAATCCCGGAGCTGCTCGTGGGGAAGGACTGAGCAGGAGAGAGCGCACCGAATGGGATGGGAGAACACAGACAGAAATTCAGTGCTGGCTCATTGATTTGGACCGTAAATGGCACAAATGGATTAACAGAGTGCTGAGTTTTCCACAGCCCCTGGACTGATGATTGTAGGAGCTAGTGCAGAGCCAATAACCGCTGTCCCTTTGGGCTGGATGTTAAGGAGTTTGACTGCACCATAAGCAAATGCACTCTCCCGAGGCACTGGGGAGTCCATGGGGCTCAATGAGAGAGCAAGTTGCTGCAGTAGTAGTTGCCAGCGCAGGAGTGGGTGGCAGGACAGTACCTATTTTCATTACAAAGGCATCACTCTAGGTGTTGATGGAATATTCTTTGTTTCTCAGATGTTCCTGTCATCCTATCAAAATCATGTGTTGAGGACTGGCTTTTTCTATGTGATCATTTTAAAATGAAAATGTTAAGCATTGCGAACTAATGCTAATGACAGCAAAACCTAAATTCCAGCATTCACATGTTACTTCCTATTTTAGGCAGTGAAATACTTAAGATTTTATTTAACTACTAAAAATTGCTGTTAAAACAAGAATCTAGGGACTTAGTAGTAAGGTAAGAATCTATATTAGAAATACCTCAATTCAACAAGGTCATGAAAATGGGACATAATTAAAACGCACTCTGAATGCTTTGCGGGTTTTTGTTTGTTTTGGGGAATTGATTTCCTTATTACATTGTCATCTCTCTGCACTTTTACAGCAGTACTTATGTTAAGTGCCTTACCTCTGTTATTTCTGGAAAATTTCAGTAAATGACATGGAAATGATAAACTACTAGCTGCCTTTAAATGTGATTTTCTCCTCAAAAAAAGGGAAGAAAATTATCCACAGGCAGATATTCTAGCATTGTCAAGCTAAATCACAATTTCTGGATCATGGTGTAACACACACAACATATGTCACTTGTTTTGGAGTGAAATACAGCTATGCAGAACCTTTGCACTGTAGATAACTGTCTTTAGCAGTAAACAGTAGATGGCAAGCTTTATTTTAGGCAAATGCAGAAAGATGAAGGAAAAGCCTCACAAGTTTAAGACTGTAAATGAGGGCCTGACATAATCCTCACAGGAGGACCAGCTGTTCATAAAATCCTTTGCCCGTACATGACTTATGGAAGACTGTTTACCTACAGATTGATCAGTGGAGTCTCACATTTTGACAGAAGATCAATAATGGATTTTGTAGCAATAACTGAAGACTGATTATTCCTGTGCCAGCTGAGATGCCTCAGGGCATTTGAGACATCAACAGCAGTAGTTGCCTCACACAGGGTCTTCAGAAGACACATGCCCTTCTGGAACAACAGCTGAGGACCAGGTGAGAAACCCGAGGGATCTTTGGGCAACTGAATTGTGCCCAGTGGTATCATTATTGACAATATTGTGTATTTTTATTGTGGGAAGGTGATATACACACAAACACATTCCCATCAGCATGAAGAAGATGGCACAACCCTAATTGTAAATTCTCATCTGCTGGCAATTCTGAATAGATATTGAAATCTGAAGATAATGACACCAAAATCTATGTTGCAAGTGGAGAACTACATTTTATTTAGCTTAAGGGGAGGACAAAATCCCAAATTTACAATGCAGCACATGCTGTTCTCTCTGTGCCTGAGTTTTTCTCTTTGGATACAGTAAATCCCAGTGTCCCTCAGATCAGCTTTTTAATATTTCATCACACTGAGTTCAAGCAGACTCACGCAAACGGCTGTGCTGGCCCAGGAGTGTTGCTCCCTCTAGGATGACATTAACTAGTGTGGCAGGTCTCCAAGGTTGCTCCCTGAGTAACGCGGTGAACAGGTGCTCTGTGATCTGAACTGGTATAGCTGTGGTAAAAGTATTCATATAAAAGAGCAAACATGCTGAAATCCATATTCTGGTTTACCTACTGGTTAACTTGTTCATAGGCCATATTGGAAAGCACCTGTTGTTTGAGAACCTCCCAGACATAAACCCCTCTGTGTACCCTGAGAGTAATGATAATCAGTCCTGGTGATTGCTATTACGTTTGTAAGATTCTTGCTAGGACAAATGATCCCAAAGTGTTCATCCATATGTATGTTTGCCAATGTATTTAACATTGCAGGGTACCTAACTGAACACACGTAGAAAAGACCAAATGCTCTCCAGAAATTATTAAGGCCAGGCAAGATACCAGCAGGAGCTGCTTTGCCAATCTGTTTCTCCTTTACCTGCAAGCAAAAAATCAGAGAGGCAGAAGGCAAGTTTGATAAGTTTGGACAGCCAGTGTTGAGGCAGCTGCTGTCCTCTTTGGGATGTGTGGTCACCAGAGCAAGGTCATACCTTTTCCAGCTGTGTTTTTGCTATGAACGGTGTTTCTGTTTTCCTGAGCCTTGAAGGGCTCGTATAAGGTCTTGTAGGTTCTTCAGGCAAAAAAATGTTAAAGCCTTATTCACTATTATCACCAGGTTAAACCTATCTGAGATTGTCTGAAGTGAGCTGGGACGCACACACATAGTCCTTCAGCCAACTGTACATGATTACAATGGCCTCCATCAAAGAGAAAGAACCAAATAACCTGGGAAAAGTAGTGTTTGTCTGCAGTCTGTGCACCTAGCTACAGAACGGCAGTCTATCTTTAGCCTTAGTCTGCCATTAGCTGTCAGAGAGAGAGGTAGAGACTTTCAGCATGTAGCAAACACATCCATCCTAGTCTGGAGAAAATCCCCCAAGTAGCTGATGGCTGTGTATCAAGATATCTGCACAAGGACAAAGAATATTCATGTTTAAAATGTACTTCTGTGTTTGACTGTATCATCAGTCTCAGTCCATAAAACATCACTAAATTGTCTGAAATGCATCAAAACATTTTAATACTCAGAGTTTTGTAACTAATAATATCTGTTAATGAACACATGAAATTACCCAGTCTTTGCTGACTTGATTAGAAAATGCTCATTTCAATAAAACAGGAGAATAAAAGGATTGTTAGAGGAGACAGTTGTGACAACTAGTTTTGAATTATAACAGGTGTCTCAAAAATTTGGGTTTTGATTGTTATAATGGGTGGCAAATAATAATTTTGTGATTCATTGCTAATAAAAGACACCAGTTATACATGCAAGCAGTCACTGGACATGGCCAACAATGAGAGGCAGCAGAATAAGTTTTGTTAACAAACTTTAGATTTTTATTTGTAGGCTAGGATGATGTAACTTGTCAAACGTGCCTTCTGCCTATACTTTTTTCCATGCATTTGAGGAACCACTTCCCAAGGTAACCACTCCTGACATTTCATTTGGTCTTAATAGTTTCCATAGATTTTAGTTTTTTTTCACTTACATTCTGTATACAGGAACCAGAATTACATCATATTTAAAATAAGCACAGGGATTTTTGGTTTGCCATTAAGTAACTAAATATTTGCTATCCGATATTCATAACAGATAGGGTTTTCTTATTTCAAAACATGTCTTTGTGCTTGGGAACAGCTCAAATGGGCAATTAGGAAATACATGATGCTGGCTAAAAATGTATTTTTATCCACAGAAAAGGAATACAGGTTTCTTACAGAAACACAAATTAAATGTAACAATTTCTATAACCAATGAAAAATGCATCAGCTTAGTAGAAAGAGCAATAGCTGATCTTCTGGATGTGTTGCAGTCTGGCTCTAGCTAGTCTGTGGATGACCGTTGTTTCACCTCTCTAATCCTATATACAAATGAAGATAAAAAGAAATATGCTTTGAGATCATTAGTACACAAGGACCAGGTATTAGAGCCACAGGAGAATTTAAGAAACTTAAATCTTATTATAAAACAAACTAAAAGGAAAGACTATAGTCTATCACAAGGTCTCAGGGCTCAAGTGTTTTTTGGTGACACTGCTTGTTTGGATGCCGGCTCTGCTCATCAGGAATTATGGTGCCCAAGGGTGTAGTTGATAATCTGAGTAATGCATCTGAAAAAAGCCCAGGTGGCCAAATGCTGCCTTTCATTTTTTTCTGAAGGAATATGTGGCCCAAAGACAGATTAGGAACAGTGGCAGATGTATAAGTAAGTCCTTCCTTGAAATAAACTACCCGAGCCATAATTATTTCCCAGTCTTCTTTATTGTTCTGTGCCCCCTGTGTGCATTTCTGTGGAAGTAAAATGTCATGTGCAGCAAGATGATCTATAATCACGGTATTCAAGACCCAATTAGACACAAAATGGATCAGCAATATCTTAAACTGGCTTAAGTATACAAACCTCATTAGGTTAATAGATGTAAACTGTATATTAATTCTTTAGGTATTTATTCAAATCAGAAATACCAATAGAAGTTTGTTATTAATAAAGAATATCTTGTAAATCCCAGTTATCTAAAATATTTATATCACATGATGCCTTTTGGCTCAACATTTTTAATGTAATTTTCCTCATAATATTCCTGTGAGGTAGGGAAGTACTGTCAGACAATATCCAAGCTTTTAGAAAAGGATTGGTGGAGATCAGGGTATTGAAATTGTATTTAATTAGACTCAGACTGGCATTCTAGCTATGGAGGCCCTCATTCTTTTACATTCTTTCATCTGTTCATCAAAGAAAGTGTATGGGAAGCCCTTTTTTGCTTAATACTGGGCTTTGGGTAACATTTTAGAATGAGTGCAACCATTTTAAAAAGTGTGTTTAAAAATGGTTGTGTGCCCTGTCAAGAAAGGAGAAAAGAAACTTCTTTCATGGTGTTGAGGAAGAAATTATTAAATGTAGCCCGAAATAAGCTCCTGGAGTTCAAGGAAGTGTTCAAGGCAGTGTTCAAGGTCAGGTTGGATGGAGCTTTGAGCAACATATTCTAGTGGAAGGTGTCCCTGCCCACAGCCGGGGGGTAGACTAGATGATCTTTAAAGGCCCTTTCCAACCCAAACCACTCTTTGATTCTGTGATTCGAGCATAAAATGGTAGTTCCAGGCTGGCAGTCATGATATTTAGTCTTTGCTGTTATGAGGAAACTAATATTGTAGTAAGTGGGACAAATGCTTTTTTGCATTCAAGGGGTATAGATCCAGAGTACATTGCTTTCCACAGATGAAGAATACCAGTACAATTTTGGGCAATCACTTATTAGGATTTGGAACTGTCCTTTAAACACAGCTTATTGATTAATAAAGCTATTTCTGTACCACTTGCCTCATGCGTTTGAAGAATTAAAACTTGGTTGAAAGAATCAATACAATTTATTGTCTGTTTTATAAGGATTGCTGACCATGATTTAATTTCACAGTAATCTACATCAGAATAAGATTTTACTATAAGATTAGTTCTACTGAGCCCATTTACTATGGTGGTTGCTTCAATTAAACACCAGGAAATCTGTTCTGGAAAAAGTACCACATTGCAACTAAACATTATTGTTATTGTTGCTATTAATTACATTGTGTCTTAAATTCTAGTAACTCATTACAGAGTAACAAAAATCCATATAAATCATAAAGGAGATGCTAGTTCTGCTATTGCATTTACTGAGACTATTTTGATGGAATAACACAACTGTTCATCTATTATCGGCCTAGTAGGTCATTCTTTTCCTTTTGGTGGCCACATTATATTTAACTTTTTCAACATTGTTTCAGAATATTTATTGTATAGGCAAAGTAGACCTAATTTTACAGACCTTTAAATTGCCTTTTTTTTAAAAACCTTCCTTTTGGGAATACTTAGGATTTAACCAGTCTATGAGTTTCTCATTTCAGGGCATTTTAGCAGAGTTCAGTAACTCTTCACTTGCTGGCAACACAATGATCATCAATTGTACTGTCTGTAATTTTCCATTCTGAGTAGCAGCCAACAGCCACCAATATCTTACACATTCTGATATAAGTATTTCTATTAGTTTTATTGCTAAAATGTAGAAAATAGCAAACAAACCAGTTTCCATTGCATTCTCTCCCTGCAAGGGTAACTATAAGATTTCTCTGCGATCATGGGGCTTTTGACTGTGATGTAGGGGACTGATCATGAGAATCTCAGGGAATATCAGTTATTTTTCTTCCAAAGATCTTAGATACTCTGAAGGATGTTACGGTAAATACCTTTTTAGTTTTTTTTTGTTAGAAATCCCCCAGATGTGACTTTGTTTGTGCTTTGGAATCAAGAGGAATTGTGGATACTCTCCAGTAATAATTGAAGTAAGATGCCTAGATTAAAAAAAAAAAAAAAAAAAGTTTTAGGTTGTAAGGTCTAAAAATACCAGTTCTTTCAGTATTATTCTACATCAAAGCTTACATTAGCCCAATAATAACACAGACAGAAAGAGCAAAGAGGGAATTGTTCAAATATGCCAATCACTTAGATAACTTAGTTTGTCTAGTCAGTACAGGTTTTTGTTTGACACAGACTCTTTTCTGATTCAATAACTTACTGTAAATTTTGCTTGGATTTCAGAGACTCATGCAAACTGTACCATTGATCCTGCAATCAGATTAGTAAAGCCTGACTGTTAAACTAATGTGGAGCCCCATATGCTTTAATTAAATTCTGAATGTAGTCTGTTTTGAAACTCAAATAACAGCTAACCAATCTAAAGCTGGAATTGTATCTCTCGCTAGAAATGCTATCCTTTAATTCAAAGAGCCTAATTCTATGCTTTCAGTTACTGCTTTCCTCTAATTGTTTGAGATCAAGTGTTGGAGGCCTCCCTGCTGTCTGGGTGCTGACTGGTTCTCTTTTGTGTATGTAGGATATCTGTCTGCTTGCCTATTAGCCAGGAAGTTGACGCCTGCAGCTCTTAAAGTGAATATTCACTGGGGCATACACAGTACACAGACCCCCTAGGACGCCAGTGATGCTGAAAAATACCTCTGATGTGTATGGTGATGACAAACTGGTGAAGTTTAAAATATAATTTCAATAGTAATCATCCTTTAACCATACTGAGAAAAAAATGTAACACTTTTTTTTAAATTAATGTACTAACAGAAAGAGCTGTCACTGGAGACAACCTCAGGTCCAGTGGTTTGAAATGGGGTGTGGTCACTCAGATACTCAACAAAAAAACTCTTGAAATATGTTTGATAAGTATTTGACTGAGAAACTTATCTGTTGCAAGTTCTTCTGGGACATTCTGACTTGCAATGTGCTCCACATATTGCTGTCTCATAATTTTGGTCTTTCTGCTTTCAATTTTTACTAAAACCAGCTATGAAGTAGTTGCCTGAAAAAGTAAGTTAAGGGACTGTGAACCTGAAAGGATGTGGATTCTGAGTTTTGGAAGAAGGTTTACAAAATCCATATGAGTTTGCTTATAATATGTCTGCTGTTTCAAAGAGCCTTTTATTTTTCAGATGGAAAAAAAATGTCGATTTCTGGATGAAAAAGTTGTTTCCTAACCTACACTTCAAAAAAATGCCAGCATGAAAGATAGGTTTCATCTTCTCAATGTCTATGGAAAGAGACAGGCTAAACTGCCCTCTAAGAACTCCGATGTCTCTCCTGAGATTATAGAGGAATTCCTGATGACCAGTTAAGACTAGATGCTTCTCCTGTACATGGTTAAGTTAGATGATATGAATTAAGTAATACTGTTTTATGGACAAATATGGATTCAGGTACTATCAGGACTGAAAGGACCATTGTGATCATCTCTGTCTGACCTTGTAGGCACAGGAATTCCTTGAGCAAATGCCTTTTGGGGCTTGAGCATATCTTTTAAAATCTATTCAATTAGATTTTAAAATGGCACAGATGGAGAACCAACCACATTCCTTATGTATTTAGTTGTTTCACTGTTTAATTTCTGTTGTTTTGAGTTTGCTGTTAGATTTATAGCCCAGCAGCAGCTTCCAGTGTTTTGACCTTGCACTCCCCTGCAAATTGAAGATGCTATGACTATCAAATGCATCCTTTCTATGAAACAAATCACAGATTCATCACCTTATCTTCTCCTTATTCCCAGTCCTTCATGGTTTGTAATGAGAACCTGAGATTTCCTGGTTGGATTCAAAGTAAGTGTTTCGATTGATGAAGCCCTGAAATAGTTGGTATTTTACTGTTTCAAAGGACTGCTGTCTTTTCACGTCCTGCATATGCAGCTCCTGGAGGGTGCTCACAACAGCGGTCAGGGAGTGAGGGAATCCATATTCTGCACAAGTTTTATCACTGGTCCAGAACAGCTCAGGTGCAGTTCCCTTCAGAGCGATCTGCTGGAGTCTTCTGTTTACTCAAGCACATGCAGAGAAGAGTCTGTGAGAGGTCTCTAGTACGTGAGGAAAGCCATATTTGAAACTCTACAGTTTATTTAAGTGGACTTCAAACTTCTATTGTAGGAATTTGAGAGACTTAGACTCTGTGTGTGTGTGCATGTGACTCTTCTGATAAATAATAGCCTTGTCTAATAAGAATAAAGGAGTCATAGGGGAAAAACCCTCTTTCCTCTATCCTTTCCTCAGGGAGAACTGCCTAGCTAAGAACAGTGAAATTTTTGTCAACTTAAGCACTTCATCTTCAGATATTAAACATACAATTTACAAATTTTTTTTTGTATTTCTAATTATTTCAGGGCAGAGCTTGACCATAACGTCATTTTTGCTTGCACTTTCCCTCAACATTTGCTTTGTTTTTGTGCTAGGAAACCCCACTAAAGAAGACAAATCTGACAAATTTAATAGCAGTTTCAGTGTCCTTGTTCTCTCCTACTGTCATCAAAATAATGAAGGATTTTCTCTGTTGCTGTATTAGTCCAGGTTCCATCAAAGTCTCATTACGTTTCCTTTCACAGCCAAGTTTAAAGGAGTTTTGTTGAACAAAAGTCAACCTTGGTGAAAAGTATTGCCAGACACACATAGCAAGCTCTCCAAAAAACATACCTTTAATGTTTTGCCTTAAACAAGTTTTATTTGTACTTTCTGTGTGTATATGTGTCTCTCTGTGTGTATTTGCACTTTACATATGTACACAAAATTTGGAGGCTCAGTGTTTCTTTGATGTGGGTTTAGCTAGCTGGTTGGACAGTGTGTCCTCAAGTATATTAATAAATTAAAATGCAGCAAAACTCTCCAGATCAAAACAGAACTTTGGAGAAGTTTGAATCCACATATTAACTTCTTGATATAACATAGGTACGTTATTATAATAAACTAAGGATGCATTTGATTTTTCTTTAGCATTAGCATAGAATAGCTACAGCCATACTCTTAGCTAACAAGTAATGTAACTCCATGCCAACTGCCAACCAAGAATGCTTTTAGCTTACACTAATCCCTGAACCATCACCAGAAGAACAAAAATCCAGGCTGATGCAAACACAGACCCACTGTCGGTGAAGGAAGAGTTGGTATGTGAACTACTACAGGAGCTTGACCCCTACAAATCAATGGTCCCTAATGTTATCCACCCAAGGGTGTTAAGAGAGCTGGCTGGCATCGTTGTGAAGCCGCTTTCCATAATCTTTGAGAAGTGGAGATCGGGGGACGTCCCAGAAAAAGGCTAATGTCACCCCCATCTACTAGAAGGGTTTAAAAGAGGATCCAGGAAACTATAGGCCCATCAGTCTTACTTCAGTCCCTGGGAAAGTGATGGAATGAATCCTCCCGGGGGCTATCACAAGGTAAATGAAGCGCGTGATTGGGAAAAGCCAGCACAGAGTCACCAAGGGCAAATCACCCTTGACAAACCTGATTGCCTTCTATGACAAAGTAACATGCTCAGTTGATGTGGAGTGAGTGGTGGACGCTGTCTACCTGGATTTCTGAAAGCCTTTCAACACAGTTTCCCACAGTCTCCTCCTGTAGAGAAACTGATGCTTTACGATCTAAACAAGTGGTCCATGCAGTGGGTGGGGAACTGGCTGACAGACTGCATGAGGAGGGTGGCAGTAAATGGCTCCTTCTCAAACTGGCAACCTGTCACAAGTGGGGTCCCCCAGGGATCGATATGGGGCCCAGCGTTGTTTAATATTTTCATAAATGATCTGGATGATGGGATCAGGTATACCCTGATGAAGTCTGCTGATGACACCAAACTGAGTGGGGAAGTGGACACTTCAGAAGGGAGAGCCACCTTGCAGGAAGACCTGGATAGGCTGGAAGAGTGAGCTAACAAGAACCTTAGGAATTTCAACAAGGACAAGTGTAAGATCTTGCACCTGGGAAAAAATAATGGAGGAGTGCAGCACAGGCTGGTATCTACCTGGCTGGGGAGCAACTCTGTGGAAAGGGATCTGGGGGTCCTGGTAGACAACACACTCAATAGGAGTGAACATTGTGCTGCAGCAGCAAAGAAAGCCAACAGCATGCTGGGCATCACCAGCAGAGATAAAGAAGTCGTTATCCCCCTCTACTCAGCACTTGTCAGGTCACACCTGGAATACTGTGTTCAGTTTTTGTCCCCACTATACAAAAAAGATGTGGACAGGCTGGAGAGGGTCCAGAGAAGGGCCACAAAGGTGATCAAAGGACTGGGAAGCCTGGCATATTAGGAAAGGCAGAAAGAACTGGGTTAGTTCAGCCTTGAGAAAGGAAGGTTTAGGGGACACCTTATCCCCATGTTCCAGTATTTAAAGGATGGCTACAAGGAAGGTGGAAACTCCGTTTTTACAAATAGGCACATGGAAAAGGCAAGGGGTAATAGGTACAAGTTACTCCTGAGGAGATTCCATTTGGACACAAGAGGACAATTTTTCACAATGAGAAAAATCAGCCATTGGAATAGTGTCCCCCAGGGAAGTGGTGGATTCCCCAACATTGGACAAATTTAAGATTTGGCTGGACAGCGTGCTGGGCCATCTTGCCTAGACTGTGCTTTTCCCAAGAGACGTTTGACCAGATGATCCTTGAGGTCCCTTCCAACTTGGTATTCTATTATTCTATGGTTCTATGAAGTACTCTGGGAAATTATAAACTGGGCTGGCTAAAACATGCCAACATACAGTACACAAAATCAAGTGCCCAGATTTGTTTCCCCCAATGCTTAATTTACTTCTACAGACATAGCTTAAGATGATTAAAATTTTGAATTACCTAATTTCCTACTTGCAATTTTTGTAAAGAGTGCGCTCTCTCTTCTTCATACTTTACATGGCGTTTACACTCCCTGGGATGGACTTTGCTTGACTGCTACATAGTAAGCTCCCAAATTCACCAGATGTTTTGAAAATGCTGAAGGTATTGATCAATGTTGTTCATAAAATGACTAAAGCTCTTTCTCTCACTTTGGAGTCAAATGAAGTAAGTTTTAAACAAAGGTCACCACGTTTCCTTGGGTTTGTCCCAAGTTAACTTACCAAAAAACATTTAATTAACAGCAAGATATACACAAATCAGCAGCCTCTGATGAACTTCATGCTAGAATACCTCAGGAAGTAGTCACCACAGTGGCTGTACTACTAACGCTGAAGGGCAACATCACAGAACATGAAGGACAAGTCTACTACCTACTTTTTTAAAGAAAGATAAAAGGTGCTCCAGGAAAGAATTTATAACAAATTACTAAATAATAAACTTACAAACTTCCAGGGGAAAGTGCAATGCTAAACAGCAAGAACTATGGATGTCAAGAACAAAACATATCAAACTAATCCTTTGTGCTTCTCAAGTTGAACTTTAGCCAACAATACTATGCTTTTGAAGATAAACCAACAACAAAGGCTAATTTTAGCTCTTAGTAAATTAATAAGTGTTGTGTGTTATATCTGTGGAGAAATTACTGCAGTCTGTTTGATGTTGGTGAGGCCCAGTTCTTCACTTGAAAATCACATTGGCTTTTATCTACCACATTTTGAAAATGTGTGAGGGGAATAAATTGAAAAGAGCCCAGAAAAAGCTAAAGTTCTGCTTCACATTGAAATATGACAAAAGAAATACTTTTGAGATCATTTTCATCTAAAGCACCCCCATGATATTCATATCAGAAACAGTAGTGTAAATCTGAGATTAAAAGCAGGTCACAAGCCTTGTGTTTTATTAGCAGATTATCTAAATCTCTGTTTCTCCACTTACACAAGGAGAACATAGGTGGTGGCAGATCTTGTAATGGTAATAAGATTTTTCCTTTGGTTTAGAAGGAACCTTACAACAAAGAAGACCTAGTTTTCTTTTATTTTAAGTGGGGAGTCTTTCATTGCTTCTCACCTTTAGGTATAAAAATCCAAAATCTCTAAAAAATATACAGCTTGGTGGAAGACTGCATTGAAAATCACTTTCCTCATCTGTGCTTTTCTGTTTCTCTGGCACTCAGCTTCATTTCCAGTCTCTGCTTCCACTTCAGTATATTATGTTTCTCCCAGACAGTCATTGAGTGACAGGAATGTCACATCAGGGAATAAACCAGTGCAAACCGCAATGTGTTGTCAGGACTAAACTACAATTTGAACAATAGCTAATATAAAGAACCTCAGGTAATTGGTACAAATATATCAACATATATATACAAAGAAGTTACTATACAATAGCTGACAGCAATCTGCCTTCTGAAAGCTGTTTGAGGGAATATTCGAACCACATATTGTACTTCCATTACAGACAACTTTCTAGGCAACTGCACAAAGAAAGCAAAAATGAGGAAACATTCTTTCTAAGAACAGGCTTGGCTGCTTATTTTGTCTTGTAAACTTTGCCTCTAATTCCGGTAACTTAAAAACAAAAATGTAGCATTGCACAGCTTTCAGGTTTTGGGTCATTCTCTGCCTGCTTTTTAAATGGGAATCCACAATTCAAAATTTAAATATATCTGCCTTCCCAATCTGTGCAGTAACTGAATATGAAATTGCACACCCTGCCTACCTGTAAAATGGCTGAGTCCCCATTGAAATAAGTGAACATTCAAATGACACATGTTTGGATTGAAGAATGCCTGCATGAGAACTGTTTACATGAGAGGGTGGCCACCTTCTCTGCACCATCCTTCGGATATGCTTTCCTGACCATCGGTTCTATTTTCTGATGGATTCCTTTGGTTGTAATTGATGCACTGCAATTTGCCATCACAGAAATGAGAATGTCCCACATAGTGATCACACCCTCAGACTGCTAAGCTGCTATAGACACCACTTTGTTGCCTTTTCACCACCCACACGTCAGAGAAATGCAGTGGCTAGGCTTGCTGGGTAGAATTCGCTACACTGGTTTTGGGTTTCAACTTGAATTATTTTGACGTCTGCTCATTTTGTCATGTGCAGCAGCATAAACTGAGTGAGGCACAAAAAGTCCTTCGCCATCTTTACTAACTAAACCTAGACAATTTAATCTTGTACCTTCTGGGGCAACACTCACTTTGGTGGTCTATGGGGTGAAAAACAGAATGGCCACATGCGTAAAGAGTTGAACTGGAATAAACTCACTCTCCTGGTTTAAGTGTGGCTTAATAACACACAAAAAGTAAAAACTTAGTTTCACTCTATCAGACCTTATACCTGATTAGTACTATTTATCCCTATGCAGCCAACAAAAAGGTAACAAAACATCATATTTTGTGCTCTGGTTATTATGACAGAAATATGATTATGGATTTATGCCTGATCTAGATTAAATTTGTACTGCCAGGTGGTCTGCTAATTCACAATTCTAATACTAATGAGTGTCAAAATAGGGCTGCAGAGTTCACGACTACCTGCCGCCTTATTTATTGGTTATTCCCTGAAATGTAGGGGTTAGCCTGATTAGATTACTGGTTAATAGGAGCAGGTGACTTTGGAAGAATCAGCTCATTAACTGTTATGGGTAATGTTAAGCATGCATTCCAGTGACATAATTTAAGTACTAAGGAGGTTAGTAATGGGAGTAATGGGAGTTTGCTTGTTAAATAATAACTGTGTTTACTTTCAAGCTTATTGCCAGTTTAATTTTTTCATTGATGTCATTAACAGATGTGCTGTGATGGTGTATTCTCTTTCATAGACAAAATGTCAAGTATCGATAGCAGATGGAAATATACTCTGGACAGCAGAATTACAGAGCACAAGGTTCCAATGGCCAATAAAAGATTGGTTACATCTAGGCATTACTTTACCTTCTTAAATTAATGTGGTTGACATTTGTTGAAATCAGATGTGATCAGAGCAAATTAATATTTTTTCCCTCTAAAATATTTTTAGTACAAACATACTTGAATAGATTGCAGGAATCTAGTTAGTATTAATTGACCTAAGTGTCCATTTTGAATAAGTTTCAGTTGTACAGATGAAAAAAACAAATAAACGTCCCCAAATATGTGTTGAAATGTAGTACACCTGATCATAAGAGCCATTTTAAAGAACATATTGGGGCATATGACAATGAACTGTTTATTTGAATACACACACTTGAAAGAGAAATACTTGCTACTCTAAGAGGAATTGTTTTCCTGCCCTCCTCCTAAAAATAAAGCATTCTTCCTTGTTTCTAAATTTGTTGCTTTTTATTTCTATTCAGCAAAGTTGTTTGCCCTTGCCACTGCAATGCCACTACAATGTCCTACTTACATATGTGGCTAAGATTGCTGCACCTAGCCTGATAAAATTGGAGCACTTGTAATTGTTCCTTAGTGACTTTGTCCCAAGAAAATTGACATATTCCATAGTCCAGAATGGAAATATCCCATGGAGAGAATCATAGAATCACAGAAATATAGAATGGTTTAGATTGGAAGGGACCTTAAAGATCATCTAGTTTCAACCCCCCTGCCATGGGCAGGGACACCTCCCACTAGACCAGGTTGCTCAAAGCCCCATCCAACCTGGCCTTGAACACTTCCAGGGATGGGGCTTCCACAACTTCCCTGGGTAACCTGTTCCAGTGCCACACCACCCTCAAAGTGAAAAATTTCTTCCTAATATCTAATCTAAATCTACCCTCTTCCAGTCTGAAGCCATTCCCCCTCGTCCTATCACTACATGCCCTTGTAAAAAGTCCCTCTCCTGCCTTCTTGTAGGACCCCTTCACATACTGGAAGGCTGCTATAAGGTCTCCCCGGAGTCTTGTCTTCTCCAGGCTGAACAAACCCAACCCTCTCANACCCTCTCAGCCTGTCTTCATAGGAGAAGTGCTCCAGCCCTCTCATCATCTTCGTGGCCCTCCTCTGGACCCGCTCCAACAGGACCATATCTTTCTTATGTTGGGGGCTCCAGACCTGGATGCTCCAGACCTGGATGCAATATTCGAGGTGTGGTCTCACGAGAGTGGAAGGGCAGAGTCCCCTCCCTCAACCTGCTGGCCATGCTTCTTCTGATGCAGCCCAGGATACGGTTGGCCTTCTGGGCTGTGAGTGCACATTGACGGGTCATGTTGAGTTTCTCATCAACCAACACCCCCAAGTCTTTCTCCTCAGGGCTGCTCTCAATCCATTCTCCACCCAGCCTGTATTTGTGGATAGGATTGCCCCAGCCCACGTGCAGGACCTTGCACTTGGCCTTGTTGAAGGGAGAATAAACATGTCATCTCTTAGGCTCCATTCCAGTTCTAACATTTGCTTCTTGCCTTGGGCTCAGCCATTCACCAGGCTCCCTGCTGCTGTCACCGTACAGCCACCTCCACCACCAGAGAGTGTGCTGAGCCTCTTAAAGCATTCATATTCCTCTGGGCTGTTTTAAAGTGAATAAAATTTGCTGTAAAGGAAGAAAACCTGTAAGGAATCCTGGAATTTGTGGTGAAGTTCTTAAATGCAAGTGATACAGCTTTTTGGACAAGGATGAACTTGTTGCCAGCTGTGACCCAGAGAGGAACCCTCCTGCATCTTCGCCTGTTTTGGCCAGAGTGGACACTACTGCCAGCTCTGAGTTCCTTCTAAGTTTTTGGTGTCCATGAATAACAGCTTTGGGTACCAAAGAATAGCAACAAAGAAATTATAAAAACAGGCCAAGAGACATATGGCAAACACGAGGGTGATAAAAACTTAGAGCGTTGTTTACATTGCTCTTGTCACGAGAAGACTGCTCAGAATTACAAGGCTGACCTAGTTTAGGGTTTGACATTCTTGCTAAACGCTCCAGGGCAGGTACTTTTTTAAGCAAGATACTTCTGTTCTGCCAAGGTCCATCTACAACATACTGACTGCCAGTACTAATATTTCTTTTAAAAAGCTATTTGAAGGACAGGTTGCATGTACTGTTAGAACGGAAAACATGAAGGAAAATGTCTGTAGGGCTGAGGGAGAGAAATTGCATACCCACACTGTAGAACTAATGCTTGCAGCATATTTGTGAAGTTTACTGGTATAGTTTTTATATAGCATCACCTTTCTTCGTTTGGAGTAACTGAAATCGGGTAACTGAAAAGGAACGAAAGGTCTTTGCCAGATGTTCGTCTTTCGAAAACACTGATTTCCAACTAGTTCCATTAAAATCATAGAATCATAGAATTGTTAAGGTTGGAAGGGACCTTTAAGATCATTAAGTCCAACCATTAAGCTAACCTGACAAAAACCACCACTAAACCCTATGCCCAAGTACCACGCCTACCCTTTTTTTAAGCACCTTCAGGGATGGTGCATCCACCCCTCCCTGGGCAGCCTATTCCAATGTTGGATAACCCTTTCAGTGAAAATTTTTTTCCTAATATCCAATCTAAACCTCGCTTGGCATTTCTTGAACCCATTTCCTCTCGTCCTATCACTTGTCACTAGGGGGAAGAGGTCAGTCCCCATCTCTCTACAACCTCCTTTCAGGTAGTTGTAGAGAGTGATAAGGTCTCCCCTCAGGCTCCTCTTCTCCAGGCTAAACAGCCCCAGTTCCCTCAGTCGTTCCTCATAAGACTTGTCCCGCAGATCCCTCATCAGTTTTGTTGCCCTTCTCTGGACACGTTCCAGCACCTCAATGTCTTTCTTGTAGTGAGGGGCCCAAAATTGAACGCAGTACTCAAGGTGGGGTCTCACCAGTGCCCATAATTAACATCCATAAAACTCAGGGCCTGAATTTCCACAATATTTTTGGCAATTTTGGTTTCAACTTACAATAGTAATTTTTTTCACTAAAATTATTTGTGTATTAAAACCAGATTTAAAAACACAGGTACATTTCACCTAATCTCTAATGTCTCCATTAGGAACTGGCTTGTATTTATAACAAAAAGATTGTGTGTGTAGTGAACATTACGTATTTATTTGTTTGGTTTTGTGTCTTTGGATAATAGGGAGTATAGGAGTAGTTGTGGGAAAACACAGATCAAGCAATATTAAATCAAGCTTTATTCTGTAATTTCTCATTTACTCTGACAGTTTTTGACTGGACAGGGAACTGAAATAGCACATAAGACTAAATGGGATAAATTTCAGCTTTAACTCAGAATTCTCTGAGTGTTGGATCTCATCCAGTTTTCGCTGAAATCACTGGAAAAGTTCACATTGATTTCTCTGAGAGCTGGATCAAACCTTCTCAGACCCTTCAGTTAAATCCCCTGAGACAAATTCTTTGTTCTGCTGGATCTTGCTAGTCCCATGGAACTAATGAGTTCAACGGCTGTAGCTAAAGGATAAAGTTTGCTCTGTGCTATTTTCTTTATATAGATTTGTTAGGGTTATAATTCCCCTTGCCCTTGTGTAAAGGGAAGGAGGGAACAGCATAAAAGGGAGAGGTTATAGTTCACTTTTTATTATGAGGTAAACAAGAAAAAGGCACAACATTTCAGCTATGAGGCTCATATTTTGACCTTGAGAACTCAAACACTCAATCCTACTCTGTACTTTTGAAAATAAATTCGGCAGGGGTTCATTTGTTTCACAGTTCTGACCTTAATTTAACTGTAAATATTTTGCTCATAATTTTGATGACTGAATTAGTAGATCTGCCTCTACAACATGTTCCTGGTATGCAATTGTTCCATTTCATACCCAGGCAAAGCTGATATCCACCCTGGTAAGCAAATCCTGTTCTGACGTCTAAGGAACTGTGTCATGCTGCCCATATGTTCCTTCCCACTAAGGAGGTCACCCCGCTTTATAGGAAATTTAAAAGGTCCATTAGAAATTGAATTTGAGTAGTTTTAATAAATAAATGCTGGGTTACATGAAGAAAAACTCTGTTTTATAAAATAAAATTATATACCATACAAGCATTTGTATGCTTTGTAATGTTCAGTGTATTATCACCAAATTAGCCCCCTTTTAAAGTTTATTTTTCTTTGCAATAGCCTACAAAATTCTTTTATCTCTTTTCAGAGCTGCTGCTTGCTAAGCAAGTACAAGTTTTCCATATTACACTATTGCTAATAACTGTCACTGCCATAACCAATAAAAAAGAAATAGCAAAAAGTAATTTTCAATAAGCTTTGAATTTTTATATTCTATTTTTCATCATGACCTGTGCTCTTTATAGAGGAAAACACACTAGCTGAAGTTGATGTAGAAAGCTGACTAAATGTTGATGAGATCTGTTTCTGTCACAGTAGATTATTTCAGACTGGAACACTGAAAACCATTTCAGAGCTCTGCAGACCTTCCCATTATCTCTGTAATTCTTGCTGACGTTAATCAAAACTATTGTCCTATTCGCAAAGAACTTAATACCTTTTTGATTACCGTTCATTTTATTTAGCCCTTGCCATCTGTTTTATTTTATGGTTCTCTTGTGGCCATTTGAAATAATGTCTCAAATGTTATTTGTGTAGTGTCTGTTTTGATCAGGATATAAATGCATAATAATATTTAATGTAATGGGTGATATATTAATAAATAATTAAATTCTGAGGAGTTGTATTAGAGATTATAAATGCTTTTTGGGGTAGGACAAGACAGAAAAGTGTTTTTAAAACAGCAGGCTTTCAACTGTATGGACATTTTAGAAAGTTCAACCTGTTCACCTCAAAAGCTAGTTCCTGACAGAGACAGGAATATACTATGAGTATGTTCATCTAGCTATAAACTCATAAAGTTGAAAGGAGAAACATTATGTGTAAAATTGAACCTTAGAAAGAAAAACAAAAACATGAAAAATTCTAGTTTTGACACTGCTGAGATCAATGAACTAACAAGCTACTACATCGGCTATTGCTAAGCAGATATATTAACTTATATTCTCATTATTATACTATTGCAATTATGCTTTTGAGTGGAAATCTCTAGCTATCTAGGTCAAATTACTGCTACAGAAGTTCACCCAACACTTCCTTCTGTTACAGCTTTCCAAACAGTTGGTTTAATAGAGAAAAAATATAGACGTGAGCAAAGTGCACTTTGAGGAAAGATAAAGAGTGTGGAGATGCAGAAAATATGAGCACTGTCTGTCATCAAGAATGTGAGCGGAACATTTAATTCAAGCATTTTCACAAAGACCTCAGATGTAGAAGAAAGAGGTAGTACAAAAGCACTTTGGCAGTAGAAGCACTGGAATATGAATGCTTAGAAGGTCCTACAGTAGAAGTAATGATGATAAAAAGCTTTGTTGTTCAATATATTTGTCTTGAAGTCAACACTGAGGTCTGTAAATAAGGCAAGGCAAAAGCTCAGTGATGGAGTAGTTAGTTAAATAAACGTCTGCAGACAGCTCTGGGACAGTTAGTTGTCAAAAATATTCTGGCACTTTCTAGTGAGCCTCCTCACTAATATTTATGAAATACAAAATTATCCTACTGTTTGGCTAAGCTCAGTAAAGATGTCAACGGTTTCAATGGTGCATGAAAACAGTGTCTAAAGAACAACTTTGTGAAAATGCCCCGGAAAAGTCTTAATGAGGAAAAATTACTATTCTGAGGAGCCAGTTCTCTCTCTCTCCAAAAAAAAAAAAAAAAAGCAACATTACACTTTGCCTGACACAAAATTATGGGGTGCTCATCAGAGTTAGCTAAATACAAACAACAAAATGAGCAGTCATTCCACGCCACAGATTTAAATCATGAGGCATTACTGTGTTCTACCTGCTATGAAAATATGCTTGGAAGAACAATGGGGTCCGTGTTCCTCTCTATTGTTAGATCTGGTTTTTCATGATTTTGCTTTCTATTTAGGTCCTGGCTCCTCTGGCTCAGAGCCAGCCAGCAACGGGCTCACTCCCCCCTCCCACATACATAAGATTAAAAACTGTGTGAAATTTCTTCTCTCTTTCTGGAAAATATAATCATCAGGGCCCAAAACTTTGCCATTATGGGAAAATGCAAAGCTCGGTAATTAAGTAGTTCACAATAGAAAAATTTTGCTTATTAAAAGACCTATTGTTTGGTTACAGTTCCAAAAGCTGATGCAATATCTGGAAGCATGATATTTCCATTGAACTAGGCATCCCTGCCTGAATCCCAGGTGGTGGAGTTCGTAAACCATGCTTCGTAAAAGATTTTGTTCCTGTAAACTGAGTTCTGCCAACAAGACTATATAGCCTCTTCCTTGGGGGTACCAACCTTTGTCCCAACAAATCTCTGCACCTCCCACCTATTTCACATCATTCCAAAACAAACCCCGCAGCTGAACTGGCTCCTGCTCCCACCCTGGCACAAACTGAATGACCTCTCCCTCCCAGTTATTCCGTGTAGTGACTTGTTGAGCTTCCTTCTTTAGTCACTTGATATTGTCTGAGGAATGAGGAAAGAGAGAACATTGCTTTTGACGGCAGCTTACCAGATAAATTAAAAATAAGCAAAGTTTGGCAGGCTTGCTAATGATTGTGATTTCAAAGGTATCTTGTACTCCCTGGGACACAATAGAGAGTGTCTTTGTTTGTGAAGTGCTCATGATGTGCATGACCCTCATCATGACGTGCATGACCTTCCTCCTGACGTGCATGACTCTCACCATTTTAAGACCTGTGTTGTCTGGACCTGCAAGAAGACTCTGGGGAGTAATTTTCCACAGCCACTTAAATGTATCCAGGCTGTTGGAAAGGAAGGAATAAGCTATTGTTCTCATTCTTCTATTTCCTTAATGGAGAAAAATTAAAGATATCAGAATTAGAGCTAGGCAGCAAAAGCAGATTGTGGGACTTTAACTGGGAGGAGGATGTGCTGCCGTCAGAATATAATACAGAATATATTCCTGTCTAATGCCGAACCTTGGAAAATGAACTGCAGCAAACCGTTTGCAAATATGCTGGGTGCCGAATGCTGCAAGGTTAGCGTTAGAGCGTCAGCTTTAGTGCACTGGCCACCTTCCAGCCTGGATAATTACATGCTGCTTACTCAAACAAGCCTACAGTTTCACTTGCATATGGTATTCCTCTCTTCCCACCCTGAAATACGGTACAGAGCTGCTGTGAGTTCATTAATAATAGAGCACTTCAAGAGCAGGCAATCCTCCATTCTGTCATACTGTTTGCAAATTGTCTTAGAGCAATGTAGGTGTATATAAAACGAACTGCCAGGCACAGTTAGACCCTGGCATTACTGAACTATTTGAGAGCCAACGACTTTAAACAAGGTTACTTCGGTTCCTTATACTCTTTAGAAGGTCACTAATTTTACTTGCTTTGCTCTGAATTTTCTTTGTAATCCTGTTTAGGGGTAAAACAGTAATAATCTTGTTCACATGTCTGTAGGATTTTGTGCTGTAACTTTAGGTGTTTTGAATATTTTCTGCCATGTATTCTGAGAATTAGAGAACAAGGGCTTCAGTTTGAGACTAAAACATCTACATGTTGCTGTTCGCACATCCAGTAGATACTGAAACTCTCATTACAGTTAAAAGATAACACAGTGCTCCACACTGAAGACTAATTACATTTTTATGTGAAAATGCAGCTACAGTTTGCATCTAGGACAGCACAGCAGCTCTTGATGCTTGGCAATTGTTCCATAGACCTCATCCAGAGAACTCTGCCTGAAAGCAAGTTCAGGTTATTTATTGTTCCTTATTGTCCTCCCACATTATTCACTGCCAAGCCTTATCTCACACCTCCAGTGCACATGCAGATGTACTCCTGGTCGTGTGGATATTGTGTTAGAACAACCCTATGACATCCTCTGTTTCCATCACAGAAGGTCATCTACAAGCCTATAAAGCAGTTAATGTGGACAGGACCGCAGGTTAAAGTGGCCACTGACAAACCTGAGTGTCTCTTCTTTGCTCGAAAAGAATTCTGTTTAATTTTGCCACCTCTGTCAGCACCTCTGCACTGTTTCTCTTTGATATTACTGAGGAAGAACCGAAAAATAAGAGCAGAAAGTAGAAAAGTAGACAGTAAATAGAGCAACAAGAGAAACTAGGAAGCAAATAGTGAAAAGGTGGTGATTATGATTATTCTTGATACCACAAATGAGAAGTAGGAACAGGGATAGCATAGGCAGAGTTTGGCATGAAGAGGGCTGTTAGGTAAAAAGCAAGCCATGCTGTTCTAGGATGTGATGCAAGGACATCACCGGCCTGCTAAGGTCACCCTTGCTCTTGCTGTGCTCACTATGCCAGTGAATATGTCAGTGACTTTTTCACCCTGGAGGGGCAGCAAGGATGTGCCTGTCTGAGATTCCTGTAACTGCCCCCTTCAGTCTCTGCTAGCGGAAATCATGGCACTGCCCTCCATACTGGCTTGCGTTTTGGATGGTGACAAAACCCACATTCTTCTGATCATCAGGCGGACACTTTATTTTTCCTTTCCACTGGTGATTTCTACCAAGAAGGGTAACTCCCTTCTTATAGACTGGCAGTTTAACACAAAACCCGCCACATTTCTTACTTTCCTCCAGCAGGGAGCTGCCGTGCCTCCAATCTGTCATTAGTACCTTGCTGGCTGCAGCTCTGGTCTCTCTGGAACCTACGGGAGAAGGGCAATGAAGACAAAGATGCACATAAATCATGGCAACTGGGAAACCAGTATTAACATCCCAGCCAGTGCTCTGAATGTGCAGGGTGTCCCAAGGGATGGTGGTACCGAGGCAGCTTCTGCACTCATTCTCTTTCGTTAACGTATTTCCATCTCAAATGTCTGTGACACTCTGGATACTTTTGGCTGTACAAAATGTTCTCTGATTTCATTGCCTCTTTTCCACATTGCAAAGACTACAATCTCTTTGGATCTGTCAGAATAATTCCATCCCTAGGTGAGAAAATATATATGTATTTCTATATTTTATACAGGTATTTAACTTATAAAATGAGACTGGGGCTAAATAACCCTACTATGTTAATATGGTTACATTGCACTGTTTCTGTTAAAATTCAGTTGCGTGTGAGTTTACTTTTGTGTTTATCCAAATACAGACACAGCAATTCCTCTTGAGAAAAACTCAGGGTTATAGAAACAATTTGTTGTACTGATTACCCTCTGCCGACTTAGTGGAGGGAAACCTAGGATGTGTTGACACTGTTTTGCTTATTTATGCTCTGGGCATAAATAAAAGTTTGTATCACTGAAAGTCAATTAAGAAGACAACACAGTTTATTTGACTCAGAGACAAACTCAGAATTTTGTTTGACTTCTTCCTGAGAGAATAGTCCACTCATACAGTCTCCCAAATGGAGCAATCAAAAATCACAACTGCAAATTCAGTAACTGTCCTCCAAAGAGGAGGTATGTGCCCCCCTGGAAAGTGATCAGTACCTGGCATGATTAGAGCTTTGGTTGCTCTCTTTTATCCTGGAAATTGTAAGCAAAGTGGAGAGGCATAAATTCAAGTTCTGGATATTAATCAGTAAAGCGACATTCTTTCAAACCACTTATCTATTTTTGCATGTCAGTCTGCACTCAGATCTAGTCTGAGACGGACCAGCATAAAAGTCAACATTTCAAATCAATTTTCATGTTTAATGAAGACCATTCTTTAGCAGAGATTCCCAGACACTGCCTTTTGTTTGCGGTAATCTGGAGGGAAACATCCTCCCTTTGTGACCAACATCAGACACAGCTGAATCCGGAGCATGACGGGTTACCTGGCTCATTGTACACCTGCTTGTGAACTGTGGGAGAAAATGAGCTGCTTGAAACTACAGTAGTCCCGCAAGTCTTTCCATGGAATAGCTCTTTGCTCCTTTCTTGCTGACAAAGTTCACTGTCTGTAAATTGCTTTTGAATTACTTTATCATTTGGTTTTGCAAATGGAAATTATAGGGACATAAAGCTGTATCACTTGGCCTTGTACCACTGTGTTAGATTAGTGCCTATAAAAACTTGCGTGGCTCTCAGGAAGAAGCATCTCTGTACCATTAAAAATAACCAATAAAAGCACAAGAAAGACCTTTTCCAACAAACACTAGGAGAAGAAACTCAGTTGTTTGCCTTTTCCCTCATCACTGTAGTAATAAATAACATTTACAGGCCAAGATTCAGGACTGTCCTCTCCCCATGACCTGTTTAATTTTGACAACAAATGCCTCATGAAGTAATATAGCACAGAAAAAAAGATATTTATTCTAATCCATCTATATATATTTTTTGCTCCTTATTAATATCCTGCAGCTAATCCTCCTGGCTTCAGTTCAGCAAACCCCGCAAAAAAGGAGACTATTTATTTAAAGTTAACTTGTTCCTGAGACAGTTTTTGCAACTGCCTGTGATTCATGGATCGTATGAGTGAGCACTGAAGCCAGACCATGTAGAGCAACACACATTCTGGGTATATTCACCATCTTCCCACTCAAATTAAACTTCAGCAAAGTAGGAATTCATAAAATTTCACTTCATTGCTTTAGGTTTGAGTAATAATCTAACCCTCCTGACCTGAAAAAGCATGAAATCACTGTACTGGCCACATCTGTACCACAGCCCACAGAGGAACGGAAGACTAAATGTCAGACAAGCTGGGTTTTTTTCCCTGGTAACACTACGTTGTGATATTACCTTGAGTGACCTGTCCTATGTCTCAGAAAAAGATGTTTTTCAGTTGAAAATATATCCTTGCCCCTGTAAAGGAAAATGACTGCAAATTCTTTAAATAGAAAAAAAGGGTGAAAACATGGCTGCAGAAATAAGCTACAAGCATGAGTCTCTGCAGACTGCAGTTGTAAAGAAAATCAAACAAACAAAAAAACAAAACACAAAATAAAGCTTTACTGCTAAGGCAGAACATAAGAATATTTTACAAAACTTTGTACAAATTTTTAGTTGGCAGTGGTGCCTTTTAGCAACCTGTTCCAGCAGCCGAGGCAACGCACACATGCGAGTCATTTTCTGTTTGTCTGAGGCACACATTTACCAGTGAAAGTTTCGCCTTCGCTTAATCATTATGATGATGAAGTTTACATTTCTCAGGCTCAAATTTACACCCATCCAGAAGTTGCATCATGGCAGGTGATTACAGAAACCTTCTTGGCACCGCGCCATGGCAGGGCTGTGTGTGCTAGATACAGACCCGGGACTGGGGACTGTCCCTGGACCCTCTAATCCATCCCAACCTCATCCCTTTCCGTGTGCAGCTGGAACTCACTGCTGAGTTGCACAGTATTGATTTTGAACTGCCTCTACATGTACAGACTTGGACTTCGTTATTGAAGAATGGGACACCATGGACCCTCAGAATGAATATCTCATTGTAATTTGTAGTGAAAGAAGTCAAAACACTCTAGCTAGGCAGGTGGCAGCTTTCTGGCTGCAGTGGCAATAGGGTGACCATTCCAGTTACCTCTGGAAATCTTCTTGGAATCCAGATACCAGCACTAAGGCCTGAATTCAATTCCCATTGAAACCAGTGGGTACTTTTAGATCCTTTTCAGTAGCATTCAGTTCTCACCCATATCTGCAACTTCTTCAGTCCTTAAAAAGAAGCATAGAAGAGAACTGAAATACTGATATCCTGCATCTGCATGTAGGAGAAACACTACTGCAGTGAAAAAAACCATACGTTGTGATGTTTAAAATCATATTCATTGTATGCTTTTGGAAATGGCTATACATTTCCATTTATTTTAACTTCCAGTATCGTCTTGGTGAACTTTCTTTGGAGCAGTGAAAGAACTGTAGATATATTCCCCTCTTTTTGCTTCATTTATGGGAGTGCCCTGTGGATAGAAGAGAAAGTAGATCCGAGCCAACAACGCAGATGAAGCGCGCCAAACCCTCACCACTTGATAGCTGTTTAGCCAGATATATCTTTTCAAGGCAGGAATTGGTCTTTATTCATGAGGAACTATAAGCATGCCAGTCCTGTAATTTTCCTCAAAAAACTGTTGGCAGAACAAAGGGCAGGCAAGAACTGTAAACAGGGGTGTGGGACTAAAGGTCCAGTTATAGTAATATAGAGACCAGAAAGTAAAATTAGCTTTAATTATGGAGGCATCTTGAAAAGTAGATACTTTTTTTTGGATCTTTGTTTGTTGGTTTTTTTTTTCTAACTAGAATGTGGTGTATTGTAATTTCATGTTTATCACTGCCATTCAAAATGAAGATTTATCTTCTTAAAAGACAGTTTTGATACTGAAACCTCTCATTACACCTAAAGTTAAATAAATTTGTGTGTCTAAGATGATACAAAAGACACCTCTTCTTGGAGTTCCAAAAATTAAGAATTTTTACAGTGCATGTTGTCAAAAAGAAGGTTCTCCTAACTATGTACCCCCAACTATTTCTGTAGCCCTCATCAGGCCATAGATTTTTGCCTAATCAATGTGAAATTTGTTGGAGTTCTTTGCATAAGTGGTTCATAATATAATACAATGACATGTAATAAGTGTTTCATCACTGCAACAGATTTTTATTAAAGTCTGTGTTTGTATGTCAGTCATTCTGGTGCAACAATGTTTAAATCAAATGATGTAATTGAAAAAAGGGTAGCAAAAGACATGCACCTATAACTGGGCAAATACAGAAGCTGATGCAGCTGAGGTGAGGAACTTAAGAAAGAAGCTCTTGGCAAAAGCAATTCCCCAAAGGTTAAAATGTCAATAGGCAGACTTACCATTCTTAACATGTTTACAGCCATTTTCCTTGTATTTCATTGATCTAATGCCTTTGCCTTTGAATTAGCCTTCCTAGAAAAAGGTCATGTTCTGAGAGACAGAGCACAGAAGTGTAGGGGGTCACTGAGTCTGAAATATACCAGCACACATCAGGGACTGGGCACCATGACAAACCCAGAATTGTTTCAGTTAGTGTTCTAAAGTGATAAATATTTTAGGTAATATCAGTATTTAGATCTCAAATGCATTGTACTTTAACTTTGTCTAAGTGAGAAGCAGAGGAAACTTCAGACTTCAAGTCTCATATATATGTGCATTACAAGCCTACAGAAATGCAAGAATCTATGAATTTAATCTGCCTGAGCACTGACTGGAGTTCTTTATGGACACAAGATCATGTCTAACTGTGTGTCAGCAGTTAAAATTAGATCGTTTGTGTTCACTGTCTGGCAAGCACACACTTTAGGCAAATGTATATATGTACACATTGTACATGTTTAACTTTGAAAACTATATATCACTCATATATATTTGCTTCCTAGGAAAACTGAGCTGTGCCCAAACTCCAATTAGGTACATGTGGGGGGAAAAAAAAAAGCCAAACAAAAAAAAACAAAAAAACAACGCAAATATTCAATGTTGTTTTAACTTTCACACCTGGATTCAGTCCACCTAATTTTATATACTTAGCTAAGAGCTGAGTGCAGATTCCGGCTGGCCCAGGCTCCCTGGTCAGCGCAGGGTTGGACACCCATATTCATCTGGTGTGACATTACATCTCTGAAGCTAATGGCAAAACTCACGTATTCCTTCTCCATATTTAAAGACAAAATACAATGGGTGATACCCTGTCAAAAATTACTGGGAGTTTTGCTCTTGACCTAGGTGATGTTAGAATTTCACTTGGGCTCTCCAAGGAACAGTGAGATACAGGATCTGGCTGTGTGGTTTGGCTCACTGCCATGCATGTCTACATGGGTGGGCAGTCTCCTTCTGACAGTTGCCAACACATCATAGGATAACCCAGGTGGGAAGGGAGGTCAGGGGTCTCCAGCACAGCCTCTCACTCAGGCGGGACCAGTTTTGAGCTCAGACCAGGCTGCTCAGGGCTTGTGCCCTGTCAGGGCTTGGAAACTTCCAAGGATGGATCTGGCAAGGCCTCCCTGGACAACCTGCACCCCTGCCCAGCTGTCCCCAGGGGGAAAGGGTCTCCTTATCTGCAGTCTGAACTTTTCTCTCAGCTTCTGCCCATAGTCTCACTTCCTCTCACCATGCACTGCTGTGAAGAGCCTGGCTCCAACTCCTCAGTCCCTTCCCTGTAGGTGCTGGGGGCTGCCGTGACCCCCACCCAAGCCATCCCTTCCCCAGGCTGAATAAACCCAGCTCCTGCAGCCTCTCCTCACAAGGCAAGTGCTCCAGTCCTGAACACTTTGGGGACCCTCCGCTCAACTGCTCCAGCTTATCGGTGTCTTTCCTTTCTTGGGGGCCCAAGAAATTGAAAGCCAGACAAGGGTGATATAATACAAGTGAAGGAATAAATTTCTGTCTGATCCTTTATGTTGATGAATCCATGTTCAAAATCACTTCTTGAATTTCACAGAATCACAGAATAGTCAGGGTTGGAAGGGACCTTTGGAGATCATCTAGTCCAACCCCCCCGCCAGAGCAGGGTCACCTACAACAGGTTGCACAGGACAGCGTCCAGGCGGGTTTTGAATGTCTCCAAAGTGGGAGACTCCACAACCTCTCTGGGCAGCCTGTTCCAGTGCTCCACCACCCTCAAAGTAAAGAAGTTCCTCCTCATGTTAAGATGGAACTTCCTATGTTCAAGTTTGTGCCCATTACCCCTCGTCCTATCAATGGGCACCACTGAAAAAAGACTGCTCCCATCCCCCTGGCATCCTCCCTTCAAGTATTTGAAAGCATTAACAAGATCCCCCCTCAATCTTCTTTTCTCCAGACTAAAGAGACCCAAATCCCTCAGCCTCTCCTCATATGAAAGATGTTCCAATCCCCTAATCATCTTTGTAGCCTCTTTGCTGGACCCTCTCGAGCAGATCCCTGTCCTTCTTGAACTGGAACTTCAAATTTGTCTTGCAAAAATATTTTAAATTTATAAGACTGACGGCCTACACAGTATTGTATCATAACAACCAATAACTGTATTTTTAAATAATTAGCATTTTTCTATATGACTACTGCAAAACCACACAGTAACTGCTGTTGGGATGTCTTGGTGGATTGTCTTTGTGTAAATATTAGACAGCAATTTACAAATAAAATGTCTATACTTTGCACTTTGAAGTCACAAACCTGCTGCACTGGGAAATCTTGGAAGTTCTGCATTACTGTGACCGTAAATTAGTTTATTATCAGCACAAGAAGCAATGATACTGCTACTTTTAACAAAAAACTTCCTCTGAAGATACTTAGATCATAAAATACATCATTCCTGAACTAGTGCCCACCACTGTGGAATACGCACACTTTCATACAGATGTAGTTTCAGCCTCACAACCTGTAACTGAGACAGGCAAAATTATTATTCCATTTCAAAAAGGGCAAAGATTAAAGATGTTATTTCACTGATTGTATTTCCAGAATAAATGCAACTAATTCTCAGAGTAAATTAGTATTCCATTTAAATAATGATGATAGAAATGGATTCTTAAAGACTTTTCCGATTAAATAAACAGACTTGGGAACCAGAAAATCCTGTCCTAGCCCACACCTGCAAAATCAGTTGCCTTTTTGCTTCCTGTCATTTCATTTGGGTTACTCTCCCACGGAGGAACTCCAGTTCACAGTTTATAGCATAAATATGTAGTTGTAAACTAGTTAGATTTGATGAAGAAGTGTGAACATTTTGTCATGGTCTGCCTACTTGCATGCAACATCCTTCGAAGATTTGTAAATTCTCTTTTGCTGGGAGTGCTTCTTGTCTATTCATTGCTTTATGTGTTTACCCTGCAAGGAAGAGAAGTGAACTCAGGAAGAATAACCCTAGCAATGGCAGAGTTAAAATGCACTGCTTTTTTTTGACTTTTCATCTCTATTTCTCAGAATGACAAACATGCTGATAAATGGGCAGCTATAGACGACATTTTTTTTAATCCGTCCATTTAAGTATAGTGCTAAGTCTGATATATATTTGTCTGTGGCTTGTTTTTTTGCAGTGAAAGGAGGCAGTGATAAGAACTTGATTAGAGATCAGGAGACAAAAATTCTGTCTGCACAGAATATGAAATGGGTAAGGGTAGTTGCCTCTTTTTGACTGGGTTGCTTAACCCTGAATTGGGAGAATGATACATGGTAGTTCAGCACCTTTTCTTTTTGCTTTTGAAGTTACTGGGAGATTTCTTATTGACTTTTGACTGTTGTTTCTGTCTTCAGATGCAGCAAGCAGCATAGATATTGAATTGTGAAGCAAAAGTCCCATATATTCTAGATGGAGTCACACTGGTGGAAATGGAAAACTACTTCGGTCCACCTTGTGAAGATGTTTTCTTAGTCTCCAGATGCATATGATCAGTAGATACACTGATAGCCCTCAGTATTAGCTGTCTTTTTAAATTAGTGTCATCAGCGGTGCAACACAGATGTCTGAATCAAGTACGAGATCCACAGATTTCCCTAAAGACAGCAAACAAACACCAGCTTTTCACAGCCTCTAGCATTGGTGGGCACAGGACAAAAATAGATGAGAGGACTGGGAGGGACAATGTAATCATCAGGAATGGTCTACTGTGGTCACAGGTGAACAATTATCTTCCAAAGATGTCACAGCAGATCCATTCCACACTTGTCACTACCCCTCATAAATCACAAAATCATCTTAATTCCTTTTCATAAGCTTTTGACTTACAGTACAAAACTCTAGAGCACCAGTTATATTGGGAAGAGGCAAGTGAGATCTTGGGCATGGTGAAAATACCTAAAATATGAATCATTCACATGTTATGAAGATGAGCTTCACTTACAGTCCCCCAAAATGAACAAGGAAAAATTACTTCCTGAGTCCTTGACTTATTGAGTTATTTAACATTGAATGTGTGGAAAATTGTCATTCAAGCCCCCGGTACATCACATCCCCACCACTGTCTCCACAGGCCCAAAATTGATGATATTTCGGGTGGCACTGCTTTTATCTGCAGATTCTGTGCTGATCACCTCCAGGACGACAAGATTTGAAACGCGTGTGATTCATTTCAGTCTTATATGCCCATATAATGATTTCACACCATAGAATTTTTATTTGGAAGACCTACAGGTTACTTGTAAAATAAATCTATGATTCAGTAGCTGTGTGGATTACCAACATGAATCTACATATTGGTAAAATTAAGAGAAAGTTACAGTCTCCCAGAGGACTCCCTCTTCCCTCTAGCACATACCCTCTCTGATTTTCCTTCCTTTTCTACCCCTGAGTTTGGAAGGTTCTTAATGCTTATTTTCAAAAATGCACTTTTTGTAAAGGTGAGTGGGTCTCCGAAGGCACAGATAGATATATGAAAATTTAGCAAATGAAGCCAGGAACAAACACGATGCAGAAAAATTGTCTTTTAAATTTAGTGTTATTTTTCCGTGGGAAGTAGTGGAATTAAGTTAGTCATTATTCAGATGTATGCACAAAGTATAAAAGAGGAAATGGTTAATTGTACAGCAACTCTACACTTCCCTTTTTCAAGCTCATGATTTTCTATCCCCGCATCACATGTTACAAGGCTGATCTGACAGCTCAGCCTGTTGAAAACTTGCTTTGAAGTCTTCCATGAAAACAAGGTGGAATGAGATGTAAGCTCCTTTAGCAAACTAACAATTTGAATGCAGTACTTTAAAATCTCCAATACTGCCGACAGTGCATTTTCCTGTAATGTATAGTTTTTATCTGCATTGCTGCTTTAACAGAAGAGTTCAGCTATCCTTATAGAGCTTTAAAAAAAAAACCTAGAAATTCCAATGATACTTCTTGATTTGCTCTACATTAGCTCTATATTAACTTCAATAACTGGTGGATCCTAATCAGAGTTGCTGTCACTAACTGTGACAGTACCTGGTAGCTCAGAAATTTTTCTGATGGGACAGATATAATTATGCAAAACTGCAAAACTATAAACATTTTATTAGATGTAGTAGAAGCATTCCTTTAATAGAAGCATTAAGAAACATAACAGGTACCTATGAGTGCCGTTAAAAATCTCTGCCAAATTTTGATTGCTTAAGAAAAAAAAGTTCAAGGCCATGGAAAAACAATATGGCTCTACTGTTAAATTCACTCCTTATTTGTTGTATATATCTTCCATATCAGCAATCCTTCAGCCTGCCATCTCTGAAAAGCCGTGTTGTGCTTTACCTTAGCCAATGCTATGTTAACCGTCATAATCATGCCTTCATTTCCTCTCAGCTCTATTGTTGTAGCCTCATCATTTCTTAATTTAATGAATTAATTTACTTGAGTTAAAAGCACCTATTCCGGCCTCAGGCTGCTCGTGGCTTCCTCTGAATCAGTACACTGTGTAAAGCATGAATGTCACCAGCTTTCCAGCTATCAGTTCACTGAACTCAGATTTGTTCCAAATTCAAAAGTGTGCTGCTTACTTCTTTATTTCCTACCAAAAAAAATAAATACATGTCCTCAGTCATGAACTATATCAATTTCCTTTCACCCTCTACGAGGTCAGTTTATGTCTTAGAAGATAAACCAGCCTGAGGAACTATTTCATAGTTACCATTTCACAGCCAGAAAGAGGGGTTGTGCTGGCACAGGTCCTTCCATGCCTGCTCTTTACGCTGGCTGCCTAAGAGCCAGCATTGTCTGGTTTTTAAACTTTACCACTAAGACATGACAAAGGCAACCTACTTTCTCAGACAGTTTTCTATGCTTTTTTTTTTTTTCTGGAGTAGCACCAAAGAGACTGAGTAGGGTTTTTTTAGCTGCAAACTATTCATACTTAGTTATTCCAGCATCTAGCTCAGGCCTGATAGCTCCAGGGAGTTAATCTTCCTCTTCAAACCTGCCTTTTCCAGATCCCTAGCTCCTCCCTAAAGTTACTTCCCCAGTTCTAAGAAGTGTTTTTTTTTTTCCCAGCTTTCTGTGTCGAGACAGCTCTTAGCACCCAAATGGCTAAAAACCTACTTTCATGTATTTCAAAAAACAGTGCTCGCCCTGGTCTATGGCTGTCATAGCAGCATACACGTGCTCTTGAGTAAAACAGCATCCCACTCCTGAGTCAGAAATCTTCCCTGAGACAGAAATCTTCCCTGTACTCAATCATTCTTTCTGAAAGCTCTTCTGTATCCTTTTGCTGCCTTACCCTACATACAGTTCTTATTTGCACATACCAATTGTATTCAGATATGTAGGTTTCCAAGGTCTATTTATATGAAGAATTTATATGATTCATGGTCCACAGACCATGAACAATTCTCACAGTAGTCAGCACCTCTGTGTTCTGTAGGAAACTCTGTTGGATTGTCTTGTTCTAGGTATTATTGCCTGGGGTTTAGGTTGTTATTGTGAAAAGATGTCAAAACTCCCTGTAAAAAAAAAAGCAGCTGTAGAATTATTATTTGCTCATAAGACTGAATGTGGTATTTGAGACTAAAAAGGAGCCCCTCTGTTTGGATGTGATCCACATTATGGAAATGGAGAACCCTGGTTTATGCAAAACTGTCTCGGATATATTATATATAGTTACCTCCAATAGCAAATACTGAAAGAGACTGTCAAACTCTGCATCCTATGAGTAAAGATCTTACATCTTATTTGAACACAGCGTACCAAAATCTGTCTGTTTTCTTGAAGCTGCAGGTCAGCGGACAGGGTCCTTATGCTGTGGATGTGTGAACAGATGTAAGAGCAAAGCAAGTTAATGCCCAGAAAGCTTTCCTGAGCTGCATCACCATCCTGACAGCAGTCTTGATGTAGGCACAGACTAAAGAGCTTTACAAAACCTGCTTGAGTACAGAGTTCCTTCCTTTGTGGCTTGTTATAAAGGAAGAACCACAGGAAACTTCTTCACTTGCAGCCTCCTACGTTCTTCCTTTGTGGACTGGCAAATTCAGATATTCAAATTCAAATCCCTCATAAATTTTAAATGAGCTTTCATGATCTATTGCATTTTTCTTTTTCCTGTCTGTCTTGTTTTGCAACTAGAGCATTTTACCACTCTGCTTTTAGAATACTCAATGATAAACACACAGAGAAATGTAGAGGAGTTAAAAGCGGAAATAATCCACAATCTGTATTAACAGGCAGAACCTGGATAAATACAGATTGATTCTCAAATAACCTATTAACCAGTGTTTGATCCAGTCTGTGAAACATTTACTTTCCCTGACAGGGGCTTATTGATGTGGGTAGGAGTCGATGCAGATCTAAAGAACAGGTCTTGAACAAACTTGTTCTTCATCACATTTCTTCTTGAATACTTGCAAAAAGCAAGGGCTTTATAATTCATTCTCCTTATTTATTGAAGCATGCCAAATTACAGAGATATTTTGACAACCATGATGTTTTACATCTCATATCACGAATATCCCTAATGCAATCACTGGAATTTCTTGCAGAGTACAGCACTGAATGTTAATACATCTACTCAAGTGTGAATCTTCACAGCATGAATCCAGTAAATTCCTCTTCCATAGCTTTTTATTCTTAGCAGAACACAACTGTTGGAAAAACGTGTGAACGTGGTGGCAATTGGCAAAAAAAAATAATCTTCAGAATTATAAGGAATCTTCACAGTAGTTTGTTCACATTATTTATTGTAGATGTTTCATACTGTTTTTTTTAAGGTCATAGTACTTTAAAAGGATGCAGGTACTGAGTTAAAATTTCATGTGGCACAAATAGGCATAACACCATTACATACCCATATTAGAGTAACATGTATACTCGTATTGGGTGGGGGAGCAAGTGAATGTGTAATTGTATATAGATAAGCAACTTTTTCACACAGATTATATGGAGCTAACAAAATAGAATCAACAGAAGACAGAAAAGAAAAAAAAATCTGAAAAAAAGGCAAACAAATGTAAAAGTAATTGGTCTCCAATCATTGTACAAGCGTTAGTTTTATTTTACCTCTCTCATCAGTTCTTTCCATTCTTGGTGTGTTCTTTTATTAACAAACCCCAGAAGCTTCACAGCTGCTACAAACCAATGTTGCTACAACAACAAAAACCTAGCAAATAACACAGAGGAATTCCCAAACGTTTTACTTACCCTCACACATGTACTACTACATCACCACTGAAATGCAGCTGCTTACAGATAAGGAACCTGGAAACTTTTTATCAACATCCAACAATATACAATGGTTTAGGATGGGACACCGATGTTTCTTTCATCAGGCAGAAATTCTATAGGAAGTTTAATTTACCAAGGTAAAATTTCATCACTGTGCTTTAAAAGCCTATTCTTATATAAAGAACGATGGGATTTTTAACATCCTCGAGTTCCAGAGCATCACAGTGTATTTCATAAGCAAATGTTCATACTTTGGTGCTTACGTTGCAAGATGCCACTGTGTGGTCACCCCTGCCACATCCTGAGAAGCTCTTCTTCCAACTTTTGCTTAGCTGGTGAAATCTAACTTAAGGTATTGCACAAAGCTATTTTTAAGCTATACATGGAAGGCCAAACACTGAATTCCTTTTCCTGTTGTGGAAAAAGTGTTCTATCCAGAAAAACAGAATTATTCTTCCTAATCTTCCCTGGTTTAGGCAAAACTTCCACTCTGCTATCAGAGTAGATTTCTTCAGCATAGCTTCATACAAACTTAGTGTTGCTGAGAGCAAAACCCTGTAGTCTACAGGAGTCATTAACAGCAATGAGACAGGTATGGTAGCCCGAAGTCATTGAAGCAATTAATGTGAAAGGTAATAAGTCAATTAAAGGGAAGCAACCATAGAAGGCACTTCACTGGACACTTTTATCTAAATCAGTGTGACTTATGAATCATCTTTCAAACTCTGGAAAATATAGAGTGTTCCCGTTACCAGTCAGTCATTTCGTGTTTCTCTGTTGCCCAGTGAAAGCAAGAACATGCACTTATTTTTTGCCCCCAAATATTTACTTGCAGTCTTCATTTAAAATGACTAGATGGGGAAATCAAGCCTGGATCACTTGTATGTGCAGAGACAGGGTGGGGGGGATGTGTGTGCATGTGGATGTGCATGTCCATACACTTGTGTGCCTAACCAAGGACTACGAACCCATCAGCCAGTTCCAACCAAAAGTGTCAGAAGGGTTCTTGTCCCTTTAAGAAGTATACCTTTAAATATTTTAGGAAAAGAAAAGAGATTGCTAGTGGGGATGAGAGATCTCCCATAGGAAAGAAAACTCTGCTGTTGCTTGAGAAGTTGCTTTCATAGGGGGCTTCAAGGGCAAAACACATTTCAGAGAACACCCGTAAGAACTGGCTATGATTTAGAAAATGGGCACAGAGTGAAAGAATAAGGAAATTCAGACAGTACAGCTTGTCAAAGAGATGACTCTGACTCATGACCACTTGGGCTGTTCACCTCATGTAATTTTAGTGGCCTGAAAGGTGGCCTCCAATTCAACTGCCCATGTTTTCTCCATAGTTAACAGAGGGGGAAGAGTCCTGCAATGGCCTCTTTCTCTTTATCCAGCTCTAGTTTAGGTGTCTAAAACTGTTCAGATGAACTGTGCATGCCTTTTCACAAGCTAGAAAAGGAAGCTATACAACTTATCTAAGTTAGAAGTCCAAGTTTTAAAGAATAAAGATTGGGAGAGAGTGGGTGAATTCCATACTTCGTGCTTCAAGAAGAGAATCCTTGATCACTGTTTCACCCAACATGGCAAAATTCATCGGCCTAGGCCAATAAATCTAAAAAAATGGCAAAACTGGAAACACACTGCAGTTGTTTAAGTTCATTAACACCTGGAAGGGATTCCTGAGGCTCGTGGTGAATTTCCGGTGAGCTGGAGAAACCTGTATATTTTTTTCTGAAAGGCACGTTGTATTTTAATTGGAAGCTACAGCTCGGTCACAAGCTGTTTAGCTCAAGGTGGGAATTATTACATGAAACTACCGCTACATTGTGTGATAAGTCACTCAAGGTGGGCCACCATGAACTTTTGGGGCAAATCATTAGCTATTATAGTAAATTCATATATATATATTAATGCAGGTAGTCTGAACCTACATATTTTGGAAGAATTTGTCTCAGATTTAACAAAGTCTCAGCACAACAGAGCTGCAGACTGAAGTGTTAGGTCAGTATCTCATGATACCAGAATTCATCCAGTTGAGAGCTGTTATTTTTTATGTAGAGTTCATCCTGCTGCTCCCCTCCCCAGCAAAGAGGAGAGTAAGAAGCGCTCTGATTGCTGACAAACCTCACCTAAAATAGCAAGATGTGGATAGCCCGGAAAGCTGCATCCCGGACACACACCTGTAGCATGTCAGGGAGGGGGGGAAATGTTGAGCAATGACCGCAAGGGCAAATCTGGAAGGAAGAAAAAAAAACAAATAACATTCTGCTCGGATTTAGTTATCGAAGTTTGCTTTGTAGAGCTAAGGTGACAAATGCAAACACATGCCTATGTATCTAGCCAGACCTTTAGTTCGTTCAGTAAAAGCTCTGCAGCATTGCCCCACATCAGAAGTATAATATATTTTGTTTCTAATAGTTTCTTAATGACAGCCAAATGGAGAAATTTAGAATTAACAAGTACCTGCCCACATGTGAAACCATCTCAGGATGCCCCTTTTACGAGTTTTGAGCTGCAATACAGATGTTTTATGCAGTTGTTAGAAAGCTGATAAAGACAAATGCAAAATAATTTGAAGTACAAGATTCCTGCAAAAAAAATTCAAATGCAAAATAATTTGAAGTACAAGATTCCTGCAAAAAAAATTAAGGTTAGTGTCTTACCTAATGGCTCACATTGGGTATGTTTCACACACAGCAGCCTTTATGCAGACGTTTTCATCTCCAGTTAAGTTTTTTTTTGCAGGTGACCAGTGTAAAATTCTATTTGTGAAATGAAAAACAGATTTTCACTAATCTGTCAGAATTTTTAGGTAGACCTTTTTTTCTTATTCATTCTTAATTGGCATCCTCAGTGGATTTAAAATGTGCTTCGTTGTTGAACCACTTCTGTTTCTCTCTCTTAGACTTAGATGCACGTGTTACTAAGACATTATTTGTGAATGCTGCTGGCCGTGAGTAGCTTCAGTTTCACTGCAGGCTTATGAAAACCCTAAGAATATGCATTAAAAAGTAATTTTCTTTTTCGAATTCCTTTTCTTACTCATTTTCTTTAAAAAGCAGCTTTTATTTAGGAAGTGGTAGTGCTATTTTACCTCCACTCAGCAGCAGAATGCTGGAAGGTGTGGAGCTGGCAATTGTTGCATGACTCAGCCTGATATCTCAATCACACTCCTAAATAACAATAGATTGACCTTAAGGAAATGCCATTACAGAGAGCAGCGAAAATCAGGCAGAACAATAGAAAGGAAAGAAGGAGAGGAGAAAATTGAAAATCTTTTGAAACAGGGAGCATTCTCCCTGCCCCCCCCCCCCTTTCCAGTTTAGTTTTGTTTGTCTAGAGGACTGCATAAGTGATGGACTGCTAAGGACTACCGTTTTCCTGTGGAGACATCTGAGCTTTCTTCTCCCCAGGAAACAAATACAGCATTTTTTTTTTTTTAAATATATATTAGTGGATCTTTAAGTACATTTATCAAAATTAATCACATATTTGAGGGCCCAAGGACAGCATCTCTTTGGAGTCAGAACACAGATCAGATCAAGCCTGTTTATTATTATAGTCAAACAGATTTTGACAACTTCACTTTTTTTTGGTAGTAGTGAGGGGAAGGGCTGGTACTGCTGAGCCCAGAGAAACAAGATGATCTCTCTAAAAAAATCCCATCCTCTGGCAAGGTCCTGTAAAAGACAGATTTACAGCTATTCTCCGTTCGGCACTTGCCTTCTCAGTGTTCCCCCAGGACAGTCTCTAGCTTCAAAAGAGCCCGTGGGACCTGCCCAGGAGATGGAGCCAATCCCACTGCTCAATCTCATAGTCTACAGGGACTGCAAATGATGTTTTACAGGGAGACTGAGGAACTACAATTTTTCTCATCAAACACTGAGATGTGACACATAATATGAGCACTGTGCAGTGATCATAGAATCACAGAAGAGGAGTAGAAAGCTGCAGTGAACGAATTATAATAATATCTATTGTCTCTCTGTGGCCTGAAGCTTTGTTTTGATAACTTTTGCCTCACTATGGTCTGAAGCTTGAATAGGACCTCCTGAGGTCCTCTGTCTCCAAAGTCCCTGCTCTGCTCCATTCCAACCTGTCCAAATGGCACCTGTTAGATTTGAAAACCAAATCTATCTAATTTTAGTCTCAACAGTATTAATGTAGACTGTCATATTTGCTATTTAAAATATCTAAGGAGATTATGTGGCTGATATAGAAACACTCGTTTCAAGGGAAGGAACGTTACATGGTTGCGTAGCTTTTTAAAGCTGGAAAGGACAGTTAGGTATCATCATGGCATAACAATACCCACAGAGTTTTACTCAGCTGACACTACACCGAGCTAAACTTGTACTTGAGTAAAGCATGACCTGCCAGAAAGGTCATCACTCTTGAGGAAGATGGTGGTGCTTTTCCTGCTTTTCTAGAGGTAATCCTCTCTGGCATAGTCCTTTTAAAATGGACACACACAGAGGAAGCTTTCTAACCAAACTGTCAGTAGGATTTTAGAGTGACAAAATGCAAGAAAGCAAATGTAGTATAAATACATAGGAAAAAAAAAAAGTAACTATCACAGTAACAACTGTTCCAATCAGGTGTATTGGGGCAATTAAAAAAACCCTAAATGTATGTCTTTCATAATAATTGAAGGTGATTTATTAAAAATAGCATTATTTCTAAGGAACAATTAAATATAAAGTCGATGCAAGCCTTCAGGCCTGTTTAGTTAACTCAAAAAGTAGTGAGGTTTTGCTTTTCACAAGGGCTTGTCTGGCGTGTTCAAATGAAAGGATATGTCCCTTCAACTCTATAGGCATTAAACTTTTACTTCTTTTATTACTTTAACTCACACGTGTGACTATAATATGATTCAAAGAGTAAGATATTATAATTTTATGCAAGACCATTTCCGTTAATATAATTTGCTCAACTTATTCTTTTGTGTACCCTTCTGTTTGCAGGGTGAGCAATAAGAATTCACTCAGCTATCGCTTTGAAACCAATGACAAGGAGAGAGCCCATATGTTTGGAGCATGAAAGCTGACATGCAAACTTGTAGGGATGTGGAAAATTCCAAAAGATACTATCACCGTGCAGATTAATTGCTCTAATTAATCTTAAGTTTCCTTTGTAAAATGTAAAAAGGAGATCTACCCTTCCCTTCATAGGAAACAGCTGGTTCATTAAACAAGCCCACAGAAAAGCATCCTTTAAGTAGTGTTCCAGCAGCTAAACTAATTTCATTTTAGGCCCCACCAAAGAATATAATGTTTTTTCCTTAAAGCTGGGTAAGTTAACATAGCCTGATGTTTGTGATAAAAATACAAGCATACGCACACACACAGACAGACTCTATACAGGTAGCTCGGGCAGTTGCAGGAAGCAACATAACTGAGCAACACCCTGGGTACCAACATCCCATACTCGTGTTGGAGACATGCCCTTTAAAAGAGGGCAGACTGTACTTAGCTTGTACGCAGCCTCACAGCCTCCAGTCAACCTTATCACTCATATTAGTATACTTCACTTCCTTAGACTGCTGAAACCTAAGTCATTTATATGGTAATATCCAAACTTAAGAAAGTTAGAAATGCTCATGCAATCCTCATGTCCAGTATAAATGAGTAAGATCTTGGACTATGATCTGTGTGAGTGTGTAAATCTTGCTTTCTTTAGAAATATCTACGGCTCTGTTGATGATAATGGCAGTTTTCATTTACCTAAGTGCTTTACTGGACTGAAGTCAAACCTAATCACTGCTTTCCTTAATCCCTACGTGATCTCCAGTAGTGTGGCAAGCCAGTTATTCTTGAAATTTCCTAATATTTCAGTGAAAACTGGTGATAATCTGATAAATCTTATCATGAATTTTGTAATAAAAGTACAATTAAGTAACAGTAAACTTTCAAAGGACACAACAAATTTTACATGAAAAAGAATTTCACTGCTGAGCATAGGGTAGTACAAATCTAAAACCAGTTTGCTTAAATTCATTTTGGTGGATTTCATAGTGCAACTTCAAGTAAAAATGATGGGTGGATAGACCTGAGCCACTCTTCAGTGGAAATGATTGTTGCAGTTGAGCTGCACCAAATTTAACAGATCCAGGATTTAACACTGTTTTTCTCTAGGAAATTTCCATTTCTGCTGTCAGACACTTGATAGATATACAGAAGATAACAGGTGAGAAACACTACAGCTCAAGTTTTTAGCTTTCAAATGTAGGATGTGTCTGTCATTCACTGACATTTACCCTCATCCATATTATGCACAGGTGCAGCTTTAGCTACAAAAGCAGCTCTACTGAATGCAAAGGAGAAACCCAGAAGCATAGAAGTAGTGTATGCCTACCTGATTGGTGTTTCTACCGCCAGAACTGAAGCCTTGCAAAAATTTTTAATAACAGGATAATTACCATGTGGAAAGATTTTCAGAGGGTAGAATTTCAGAACTGACATTCAGAAGTATTATCTTACTAAGTCCAGGAAAAGCCAGCTTTGTAATACTTTCCCAATTCCAAATTTAAAACGAAAATGAAGTGATCTTATGAAAATTGTAACCTCAGATTTACATTAAAATTAGTGCTTTCATGTAAAAAGACCAATATATAACTCTGTCCAAAACCTAAAAAGCAATACCTTGTGCAAAGGTCTGTTAGACGGGACTGACAAGTGCTTCACTTTTTCTTTGGAGCCCTTAAATTAGACATCAGCTGTAAATTGCACCTTTCTAAAAGTTTTTTAATTCTTCCACCTAATGGATTCTGAAATGCTAAAATACATTTTCAAAACCAATTACAAAAGCACATTAGCAGCGGTTGCACAACAATATAGCTTCATTACTGCCTATAAAGTCTTCTTCCAAACACCCATTTGGATGCAAATCCTGTCTTTGTGCGTTTGAGCACATCGATGTGCAGGCAATTGGGGTCATTACACCTGTGGTCACCTATGGATCAGCGAACTCTGTGACTACTGCATATACCATCAGTGAGGTGTAATGAGAACAACTAAGTTTTATGACAATAAATAAAAAATTTGCATTAGAGAAAATAAAAATTTATTCAGGAAGTACCAATGTTTCTATGAAAAAGTATGGATCTTAATTGTTCCAGAAGAAGGCTGATATTAAAAAACAGAAATTCAGCCCAAGACCTCAGAAGAGTTTCTGTAACCTGTGGTCTTGGAAAAGATTTATCTGTTGACTTGGAAATGATTTGAGAACACCTCCACCAACAGCCAAAATGGAGCTCACAGGGCAAACAAAGCTTTGCAGGGAAACACAGTGCAGTCAGCACTTTGGGGTCTTTAATGACATGCTGGATGATGCCTGAAGCTCGAACACCGTCAATACAGAGAGGGGAGAAGGCAGCTGAGTTGAGGGCACATACTGATACCCTCCAACTTTGGCTAGGTAAAATAGCCAAATTGACTTTCTGAAGAGCAAATGAAAAGCCAGGTGCTCTCCTAAATGGGACCTACACCAGGAACTTAATTTACATCCCTTGCATCACCTTCGGGAGGAATCTCTCCATTGCTTACAGTGAATGTTTAGAGAGACCAACTGGTTAACTAATTCAGCTAAATTCAGTATCCTTTCCACTTCAACATCATCCTCTTGAGGCAGACACTCCTGCACCTTTTTCCCTACTGTGCAAATTAAGTGCAGGTCTCAAGCTGGTGTGCAGATTGCTAATATGATCCTTAGGTTAGGATGCTTTTGCCCTACAATGAATACTGGCAGACATTTCCAAGGTGGAAAGCACTGTTTCTGAGTAGCTAGTCCTAAGTGTACTGATTTACAGAGTGACTCATGACCATAAGTAAGCCTCCTAAGTAAGTGTCTCCCCTCCCACATTTACTGTTCACTTATCAACAAAAAAGTAAATAGAAATGATATCCTGGTGTGGGACCATAGCTATCGTTATGTATACTGCTTCTCCAGAGCACATTGCCGTACTATGCGTTATGCTAGTTCATGGGAGCAAAAATCATGCACAGGACTGGGAGGAGCTATAATGATTGTACCACCAGTTTCCTGGTATAACAGCATTGCCTGACATGGAGAAGAAATTCATTTAGATACTAGACAAGTTAGGGTTATGTAAAACAATAACGGTGGTATAAATACCAGGTATTGGCCTTTGACGGTTTCTACCTCGTCTTCAAGATGGTGATCACTCTGAGTACATCTGAGATGCCTGAAGTGATACGGTCATTCATTCAAGATCTCCAAATGATTTCTTTAGTAGCACAATATTCCCGCGTTGCCATCTAAGTAGATAAAGAGGCAGTAGCGGGGATCAAGAGAAAGAGTATTTGGCAGTCGAGGTGGGAGAGAGGAAAAGGGTGTAAAAGCTGGATAAGTAGGAAGAGCCATAGCTGTACTAAGGACCAAAAATTTGGTGTAGTGTACAACAGAGAATAAAATGTCTCAGAAAGGGAGCTGTGATAGCCAGACTTATATTCACAACTACTGACATCGTAACAATTCATAAAAATATTAAGTAACGTAGATCATTTTTCTTTTACATAGATTTTTGGACTGGATGTCGACATTTAAATGCAGCACTGGACAAGAATCATAGGAAGCAAAGTCAGATTAGACATTGTTGGTGCAGAGACAGCAGAGGAAATAACATGGGACTCGATTATATAAATGGCTCATCAGGTAGCAATTTATAAAGAAACATGAATAAGTTTGGAGGCAAGGGCAACAGGATCTTTGTCATACTCCTTGTTGAACTTGCTGAAAACAAATACCATGTACATTAACTTTTGAGATTCAGACAAACATCTACATCTTCTGGGAAACTAACGAATCCTGGAGATTTTTGTGATTTCCTGGTGGATATTGTTAGAATTATATCTGATTTCAGCTTCCACTCAGGAAGTGACTCCTCTACCTAACTGATGCTATCAGCTCTCAGAGGGGGCTTTTGCTTCCTCTGCATAATGCAGAGGCCACCATCTCTGCATTGCTACTGGTGCTCACTGACCACCATATTTCTCAGTTGTGACTGATGAACAGAATCAGCTGTGCCATAGCTTTGAAGACCCTTGAAAACTTTTCTGAAAGTTCCTAAATTAATGTACAGTAAAGCCAAAAGAGTTTACTGGGAGTTTCAGAAGTTGTTTGGCTATTTGGGCACCGCATGGTCAGATCAGATTATAATGCTTTTTTCCAATAGTTAGAAAAGACAGGCAAGATGTTCAGAGTCATTGTCTCCCTGCTAGCATTTGTTCCACTGAGTGCATTCGCTTCTTTGCAGTGTGGTGAGTGGAGATCAATAACTGTACCTTTTAAGAAACTGAAATGCTTAATAATAGATGTGTGCAGACATTGACGGTTATCTAGGAACTTGCCAAAATGGATTCATGCTTGCATTAGGTTTCAGAAGCATTATTTGGTTTCGTGTGCTTAGTTAAACATTTCTGTTATCGTCACTCTCTAAACGAGTGCCTGTATATTATTAAACAAAAGCTATGGCATCATCAAGCATGTCTTAAATTGCTCTTCACTGGCTCCTCACAGACCACCAAAACTAGAAATGATTTGTTGAGAGGGACAAGCACCTGTTTCTCGTTCACCAAGATCTTAAAAAAAGCACACCATGGGGGTCCCTTCCTTCTTTATCTAAAATTCACCTGTGAAATTGTTTTAGCAGCATGCTATTATTGCAAAACTGAGCACCTCTTTTCTTATCCTCACCTTAGTTGCACCACTAATTAGCTGACATGACAACAGATGAGCATGTAATCATGTCTGTAGGTGTTGCTTATGGCCAACTGCAATTTTCAAAGGAAATATTTCTTCTTTGCGTTTCTGCTGACAAGGCCCAATCCAAAGGTAGTTACAAACTTTTGAGTAGGACTTTCATTTGCCATGGATTTTGCTTAGACAGAAACTGATCAGGGAGTTACGGAGAGTGGTTATAAAGATTTCCCAATCTCATATCAGCTATCCATTGTTAATGTTAACATGGTGTCCCATGCTGACCCTAGATACTCTATAAATGTGAGTCAGTGTCCCATGCCTAAAAAGCAAGAAGCATAGTTCCACTTTCAAATAGAGACTTTCTGATCAAATACAAGTCTCTCCAGGTTTCTGGGAAGCCTAGATATCTCTGTCCACAGCAATTTCTTCTTATTCTTAACATAATTAGGCCAGATAAATTCAACCTTTGCTACAAATCCTGCAATTCAGCAGGACCAGGTATTCATTCTGTATGTGGAGGGCTGTAACCTTTTACCTTCCTATCAACTTGGTGGGCTTTACTGGCATGTCAGCCTTTTAGGTCTTCCCCATTCTAAGTGTTCATTTCTGTTTCAGGCTTGAAATAATCATACCCTACATTTGTGAAGTACATCTAATTCAGGAGAGGAGGGAATACCCAAAAGAAGATATTGAAGCATAGAAATTTTCAGCCTAGTCTCTGGAAATCCCTGAATTCTGTAGACTATTCCTTAGGAGGTCTTTAAAAGCAATAAAAGCAAATTCCCATATGCTACGACAGGTATGCGAACAGTTCTGGTAGTTACACCGCTATGTGGATCCACATCTCTATCAGGTGTATTTAAGAGTACAAAAATCAAAATAATTTGTTACATGTCATAACAGAAGCTACTAAAATGTGGCTGTTACTAGGGTTCGATCAGGAGGCTTTTTGCCCCAGTAAATAAACTCAGAGCAAAAATCAGTGTGTTCTCCTTAAACAGCTTGTTGGATGATGTAGAGTGGAGGTTGTAAATTATGATATGTCTCAAAGTAGTTGATATCATGGCCTATACATGTTTAAAATCACAAAATATCACAAAAAGGCTTTGTAATTACTGAAGACCTTTTTAATAATGTGTATTCAGATGCAAAGGAATCATTACCATTTGTGATTTTTGCCATTTTCTTATGACTGGTTATCATCAACAAGACATTTCTTCCTGCATCATTCTGGAACTGTTTGATATTCACCTGTTTAACACTCACCGTTCAATATTTAATATTCATTTAATGTTCAACTGTTTAATATTCACCATAAACCCTTGGCAGATGTATATAATAGTAAAAATTTATTCAAAGTAGGGTAGGGAGCACTGAACATCATACTGTTTTGGTAATCGAGTGGGAGAAAGGAAAAGAGAAACACAGCTGATATTCGGATGTGACATCAGTGACACCAAAACCAGGTGCCAGCTGGGATGTAGCGTCAAAGTAGAACAATTCCTCTAAGTGCAGCACTGTTGTCTTTTTACATACCTACTTTACACATCATCTAAGCAGCAGTTAAGCTGAGAAGAATTTTCTGAACTACCATCTTTTTAATTGTTTTCCTCTTGAAAAACTGCTTTCACAAATGATGTTTGGATTTAGGAGCCTAAGGTGCGTGGATCAGAAAGAACATTTTTCTTTTAGACTAGCTCATATCTTGACTAAAATAAGCATTTCTTTCCGCAGAATATGTCAGTTAAAAAAAAAAAAAAAAGAAAAAAAGACAACAAAAAACAATTCTTTGGAGAGGAATACTCTGTAGCAAACAGTAAAACTAGCCAAGAATCCAGTAGTTCAGAAAAAAAATGTAGGGAATTAAAGAAGAGACAGAAAGGTCAAGATAAGAGAAACAATGTGTTGTTGTGTGAAGAGGGTCCAGCGCCTCTCTGACACCCACATGGAATCATTTCTCATAAAGCGGAAAAATTTCCCAAGGAAGGTGGCAAAGCTCGTTTCCATGGCTCATTAGCCACACAGTGCCGCGGAGCTGTTTGAGCTAAGAAAAGAAGATGGAACCTGCAAGGCCCAGGCATGGGTCAAACAGTTAGAGAAATACAGCACGTGGGAAAGGAAGCAGGAGTCAAAGGAAGCAGGAACAGGCAGGGGGGTTCTGTTTACTCTTCCAAGTGACTGAAAACACTCAGCACATGACACTGAGAATATTATTCTATTTTATTTAAAGGAATATTTGTTTAGGTGAAGGTTAAACTAAGAAATTACAGATCTATGGGAACAGGGTCCTGTGATGCATTATTACACATTGTGTGGGACTACTTCTCTGAAACAATACTGGAGGTCTGAAAAAATGACAGGAAGGACAGTTACATAAATATTGTATTTTTAATGCAATTTAAAATTCCATGTGGTCATGTGCTTCCAAACCCTCATTCAAAAAGATTCAGTCCAGTAGCTGTAAATAGTTTGTTTTCTGATTTTAAGATTCCCCTGCTGATCCTTCAGAGCTGAAATAGTTTAAAGGGGCATTTGTAAGCTCCATTGAGCTGCTTGCAAAAGCACTCAGAAAGAAGTACCTCAGGCTTTATCGCTGCTTTCCACAACAACTTCTCCTTATGCAGAGAAGAAACCTTTTTCTGTAAGTGCAGCAACTGCTAACAGCATCCAATGAGGATCAAGGGAAAAAATAGTTCTTTCCCACATATTTTTTCAGTGCTTGGTAGAAAGGGCCATCTTGTTTGTGGTTTTTATTAAGAACACATAAATACATATTTTTAGAATAGCTGCTTTCTTCCTTCTTCTGACCCATTGTGCTGCTCAGACACAGAGGTCTATGCTGAGAAAAACTTTCACTGTTCTTTTGTGCAGAGAACATCACAGAAACTCATGTCTCTGTCTTGTCTTAATGTGAGCACAACTGATTTTAATCAGCAAATAAATAAAGAAATTAACATCAAGACAGGACATTTTTTGTTTACTTATTTTGGAGCATGCTGGCAAGTAAATGCTTGTTATAATTTATCTGCTACAATGTATATTAACATTGTAAAGCTATAAAAAGAATGTCCTAAAGGATCATTTCAGATTTGTTAATGGTGATCTGTGGGGTTTTTTTAATATTACCAAAGGAAGACAAGACTGAGCATGAGTCATAAAGGGAGAAAAAAAGAGTGAGTCAAGTTTTCAGAAGCAATTCTTGATGATAAATGCTCAGCTTGTGATCCCTGATTATTGAATTTCAGGGCTCAAAATGGAGAATCCCCAAATCCCTAGCTGCTGTATTTCTGGGTACTGTTTCCTGTTTCATCTGCGTTACCAAAGACAAATTACACAGGACAAGATCCAGAGAGAAACCCTAAACCACCGGCACTAGCTGGGTGTTGCAGGGGGTCAGCGGAAAACACTGTTTGCCCTTGAAGCAGTCAGTGAGGAACTTGCAGGCCAAAAGATTAGCGCTGATGAGTTTAGGCATGTCAAGAGCTGTGCAGGATCCCCCTTTTCATCCCATAGGCACACAATTCTGTCTAAATACCCTTTTACACCTCAAAGGAGGCTCTTCAAAACTCTCCACCGAGCCAGGCCCCTGAACTCCCAATGCTTTCAGCTGGATTTGATGCTTCTGAACTGGGCATCAGTTCCCTTTCTTTTCCTGTACGCACAATAGTTAAGTGACCTTCAAAGAGCTTATCGCTGGTAACATGGTGTGGGGAAAGGGGTGACCCATCTCCTGCTTGCTCCACCTTGGAGCCCATCTGTATTGAGCAGGGGGCCAGGGCTCTATGTGGAGGGCCCATCTGTGAGGATAAAGTCTAGCTGATTACCCCTAGCAGTGAGCTGTACAGCAGCAGTTAAACTCTGTAACGTTAGCTGTGGTTTCATACACAAAATATTTATATTGCTTTTTCTAAATTTTTAATGACATGTTTACACAACTTGGCTAGTAGTGCCTGAGAGAAACATTCTGCTTGCAGACACCTTGGCATGGATGTCACAAAATTTTCTTCTTTTTTTTCATTGCTAAAAGCAATTACCAACAAAAATTTTGCTTTGAACAGTTCATCTGTGCATGCTGTTTATATCTGAAATTGTAATCCCTAGCTTTTGACTGAGGTCTGTAAAGATCTTAATCCTGTTTTATTAATACAGATCCCTGGAGTTGAGACTCCAACTCTGTGGTTGCTATTGCAGAAGCTGATTAGATCAGACAAGACTCCAACAGCAAGTGGAGAAAAAGCAGCAGGAGCTGCTAATCTGTTAGAAATCAAACACTGTAACTCGTTATACATTATTATGAAGTTGTGGTGTTTTGTGTTTGTATGTGCTACAACGTTGAATTTCTGGGACTGCAGGCCTAGTTTATCATTGCATTGAACGTTGTCTTGATGTATTCAGGGAATGGAAACCGCTATTGCCCAGGCTGGCTTTAAGCTCACAGGTAGCCACAACTGCCTGGGACACCAGAGCACCAGGCTTTCTGCAAGGGTGTTCATCCTAAGGATGGTGCTCCTGTGCTGGGTGTGAAGGCCTGGCAAGCCCATGCTCTCTGGGCTTGATTTTAAGAGTTTGCCTTGCTGAGCTGCACACACCTCACAGCTGTTCTGTGTTTATATTTAATTATGTGATTTTGTGGACTACGCACGGCAATTCTTAACACCTCACAAACAAGAGCTGTTGTAGGACTCAGTTTGAAGTGCGTGGCAGAAGAACATATTGGTACGGTTTGGATTCCTGTAGGAAAATTATCTTAGTCTAGTAACACATTGCCAGAGACACCTCACTTTCTATGTATACTTCATCTCCGCCTATTTCAGCCAGGGAGCAATTCATGGATCTATTTGGTCTATTGCAGAGTCTAGTTGGAGGTCAGTAACAAGTGGTGTCCCTCAAGGGTCAGTACTGGGTCCAGTCCTGTTCAATATATTCATCGATGATCTGGACGAAGGGATAGAGTGTACCATCAGCAAGTTTGCTGATGACACTAAACTGGGAGGAGTGGCTGACACGCCAGAAGGCTGTGCTGCTTTACAGCGTGACCTGGACAGGCTGGAGAGTTGGGCAGAGAGGAACTTAATGAAATTCAACAAGGGTAAATGTAGGGTACTGCATCTGGGGAGGAATAACCCCATGCATCAGTACAGGTTGGGGGCCGACCTCCTGGAGAGCAGCTCTGTGGAAAGGGACCTGGGAGTCCTGGTGGACAACAGGATGACCATGAGCCAGCAATGTGCCCTGGCGGCCAAGAGGGCCAATGGCATCCTGG
>VZSZ01002193.1:304831-372441 GCA_013398815.1 Ibidorhyncha struthersii
TGCTCTGGCGGGGGGGTTGGACTAGATGATCTCCAGAGGTCCCTTCCAACCCTGACTATTCTGTGATTCTGTGATTCTGTGATTCTGTGATTCTGTGGGTGCACTGCTTCCTTCTGCTAGTGAATGGTTTAGAAAGCCTTTACGGTGACATTGCAATCCCAAGCACAAATACAGGCTGGGTGGAGAATGGACTGAGAGCAGCCCTGAGGAGAAGGACCTGGGGGTGTTGGCTGCTGAGAAACTCAACGTGAGCTGGCAATGTGCACTCACAGCCCAGAAAGCCAACCGTATCCTGGGCTGCNGTCCCACAAGAAGGCAGGAGAGGGACCTTTTACAAGGGCATGTAGTGATACGACAAGGGGTAATGACTTTAAATTGGAAGAGGTGAGATTTAGATATTATATATTAGGAAGAAATTTTTCACTGTGAGGATGGTGAGACACTGGAACAGGTTGCCCAGGGAAGTTGTGGAAGCTCCATCCCTGGAAGTGTTCAGGGGCAGGCTGGATGAGGCTTTGAGCAACCTGGTCTAGTGGAAAGTGTCCCTGCCTATGGCAGGGAGGTTGGAACTCAATGATCTTCAAGGTCCCTTGCAATCTAAACCATTCTATGATTCTGTGATTTTAATGCCTATGATGAGATTTTAGGTGCAGAAACAGCAGCTCCTTTGCTGTGCAGAACAACTTCTCTTGGTGTCCTCTCATTGAAATTTTATCTTTTGCTCCTCATTGTTTTCTGTAATGCTGTCAGAAAAGAAATGACTCGTTTGTAGTGTTGATTAATAAACTACTCATGAAAAAACTACAAGCAAAAATGGATAGCACTTGATACTGTAAAGGCAGAAAATGCGCAGATTAAAATATTGTATTGTTATATAAGAGCTCAGCAAATCAGCCTTGTCTGTTCATTATCCGTTTAAAAGAGAAACTTTTAAACTTTGAATAAGAAACACTAATTTCTCAGAGTAGCTTTTGCTCCAGCAACAACATTAAACCATGTGGTTTTGTCACTTCCCAGGATATTTTATTCCATGGAGTACACACCATTATTGGTAGGTATATGAAAGATAATTTCCCTTTCTCCTATACGTGCTTGTCTGCTTGGTAGTTTTTCTTCGGGGTTGTCCTCTAGGCCCTTTATCTGCTCTCTGCATTTGCACGTGAATTGGTGCTAATCACATACACCAGTGACTCGCATTTTTTGTTTGCTGAAATACTTTTTTTACACTACAGGAGCAGCTTCTGCTGCTAGTACACTGTGATCTGCCTATAGCCCCAGGTGACCTTATAGTCTGAGATCATAGGAAACAAATTCTCCAGGAATGTGATGTTATCTCTGAGCCCCAGGATGTTCACAAAGATCCCTCATAAAATATCAGTGATGCAAAGTGTTGGGAGAGCAAATATGCAGCTGAACTCACAGTGTTGACTTAAAACTATGAATTTCCACCAAACCTGAATGACAAAATATAGTTCTCAGACATCACTTTTTCTGTGGCCATGTCAAGTATGTTTTTGATAAATAAAAAATGCATGTCGTAAAAGAATTGAGTCCTGAAAAACAGTAAACAGCCTTGAAAACTTTTCTTTTATCTGTCATTTCTAAAGTCCTGAGGCAGTCTCTTAAAGCTTCCAGAAATATTAATGCTGAAGCTCTGTAAAGTGTGTATGCAACAGCTATGCACAGAGACAGAACATTGATTCAGACAACATTAATACCATCTTCCAAAAAAACAAGGTCAAAAGCCTTTAAAAAGGGTTTATTTTTTTTTTTTCTTTCATTTAAGCAGGCAAGGACATGATTTACCTAGCACTCCAACATGGATGCCTTGTCCAAACCAAAAACTACGCTATTTCGTGTTGAAACACAGCAAGAATGAATGTGTCAGTTCTTAATTATACTTTTACTTGCTTCTGGGTTGTTTGGGTTTTTTTTTGTTTTGGGGTTGTTTTTTTTTTTTATTTCTAGGATATAATCGCACATGTAGTACGTGAGAGCACAACCTGTGTGAGGTCTCTCTCCACTACCCAAGATTAAGCTATTGCTTCTGGGACAGTAATAGGAATTACAAAGTGGTACATCTGGGAGGCTCAGACCACCCCTTTTGATGCTGGCAGGTCTACAAGTCCTACACAAGAAACACCGGAGTGGTTCAGCTGGCAAAAACAACTAAATAGTCTCAAGACTTTTACTATGAAGTCAATAAGGCTTGTCATTTTCCTTCAGCAAGGATTAGAGCAGGTATTAGGGTATCATCTTGACCTCGTCTTCTCAGCAGGTGCCCAGTTTTGGGGAAATATGGGGGGAAATCCTGGTTTTTCTCTGCGAGGCAAGGGTGAGGAACATTCCAGGCCCAAACACCCTCTCTCTGATACCAGCTGTCTGCAGCTCTCAGTGCTCCATGAGCGTAGAAATAAGTCTATAAATTTTGGTAGCATAACCAGTAGGTTAGGATAGCACGGTGTAAAATTAAAATGCATTTCTGGCTGTTTGACTCAGCTACATTTGCTGCTTAGACGGAGTAAAAGACATGTAGAAATGTGGAAATCATGACCCTGATACTTTTTCTTTGCCTCGCTGTAAGGACATGGTAGATTTTTGTAAGGATGCATGACAACCTGCGTGTTTCAGGTCATTTGTACTGCACACTCCTCCTGCCTGATGAAATAGCAGTAACCAAAGTGATAACTTATTCTGTCTCCAGAGAGAGACAACTGCTTCAGAGGTGTTAGCAGGACAGTTTGTTCCTCTCTTACAGCATCCCACTGTTCCCGTCTGTTCTGCTTTTATATTTAAGCAGTCGTACCATGGGTTATCCGTGGAGGTGAAATTAACTTCATTTTGTCCACTCCTGATATCACATTATGTGGAGTGTTATAAAAGATAAGGAATTGGAAGGCTTCTGTCCTGCTGGCCTATAAATAAAATGTGTGTATGTTAGGGCAGGGTAGGTTTTTTGGTCTCGGTATGATAAAATTACACAGACTAGCCCCAGCAGACTGCGTTATCATAGATGTGCAGTGGCACCGAGGTAACTTAACCCATCAGAAGGAACAGATGAGCAATAGTCTTGCAAAAAAAGTAAAGTCTGTGAAATAAGATGTTAAATATGCTTTATATCTCTATAGCCCACACTAGATGTAGCATACGCACAGATGTGCATACACATACATTCCATCCCGAGGTTCAAAGCAGGTCATTCCTTCTAAGAGAATTATTAAATGCAATACCTTAAATACCCCTGTAATTTTACTTTCTCCTGGCATTTCAAAAACACTTGCTTTTTTACTTAAGGCTCCCACTGATACCAGCAAGACTTGTAAATTTAAAACACTGTTTATATATTTTTCCCTGAGGTTGCACCCAAGTAAGAGTGGAGCTTTTGTTATTTTGCACTGGATTCTCACGTAGACCTGAGTGGAGGAGGAAGGAGATATTTATTTACATGTTATACATAACATATGCTTTGTTACAACCCTGTTCTTAAGCTCTAGTCATCTACACTAGGGTCTGCAAATGAAAACTGCCCAACATATGAGCAAGTACAATAATGCAGCTGAAACTCTTAATGATCTTCTGTAATTACACAACATTCAAGAAGTTACAAAGTTGATTCTACAGAGCAACATGGCTGGAGCTTCTACATAAGGGATCTCCTCAGGGCAGAAGGAAAGTTAAAGAATATTGTTTTTTTTCCCAAACAAGAAGCTCTTTTAGCAAATGGAATATTTTTGCTAAATTTGTAAACGGTATGAGGAAAATTGGTCATTGTTAAATTTGCTTTAATTAAATGTAATTCAAAAGCTTGCCAAACTAACTGACCTGACCTAAAGAAGGAATAAACCACACAACAGACCACCCACTGGTGATTGATCCATCAGAATGGATAATATGTAGTTATCTAATGTAGCACCTCGTGTGCTCAGAGCTATGAACTCATTCACAGAGAATAATTTATTTGGTTATAGAAAAAGCTTGTAGAATTAACAAATGACTCCTTCTTTCTTTTTCCTCTGTTCAATACTACCAGCACTGCCCTTTGTGTGCAGATAAGTGCTACTTGACTTGAAATCTAAAGAAATACCATCTCACAGCTGCCTGTACCCAGGCAATTTGCCATTAAGTGAAGCATGGCAAATGAGAGGTTTCAGTGTAAGGCACCAGTAACTCATTGCAGCGTGAGTGAGAAACATGTAGAAGCCCCGTTGAACATCAGTATGTTCAGTGCTACCACTAGCGCGAGGGTAGTACGTACGCCTGTGCTTCAAGGTGCACAAGTTGTTATGCAGTGTAGAGTAAAAACTTTGAACCGGCAATTTCAAAGGATTTGTAATGGGTTTAAACTGCACAGCAAATACATGGTCCTTGAAGGAATTTTTAAAAAGTATACTTTCCCCTCTAGTTACCAGAATTTAATTATTAAACCTGAGTTTCATTAACATGATGATTCCCATCACTTCCGCTCTGCCTCTAAACTTGCTAACAAATTTTCTTAACTACCAGGAGAAAATCTGGTAATGTAACTAAGAGCTGACTGAAAACATAACAGGGTAAAATATTCATTCTTTCAGGTTGGTAAAATTCATAAGAATTTTAAAAATGCACATTTTTGAAGAGGTGGGACTGCATCAGATTTTAATGACAGTGATATCAGTAACAAAAGCTGCATGCAATTTATGCAACCAGAGATTTACAATAAGCTGCAACGAAAAACCTGTATCCGATTGCCCTTTTAACAGTGAAGATTTTAATATTGCCATTGGAGCACCAATATTTCCCACAGAAATTACATATTCTTAATATTTTTGTTTATAAATACTAGGATATCTGGTCAAGAGGATATCCTCCCTCCAAATAATACAGAGTCTCTAAATATTTGCCTGTTTCTAAAAGAAACATAGTATCTATCAGCGTAAAAGATGCGCTTCCACTAAATATCATATGCTCTTTACAAGTTTATAATGCCAAATCCTTTCCCAAAACATTGCGATTGTCAGTAATGCTTTATACACCATTATTTCTCTTAGTAGTGAAATACTGAACTTATCTCACTTGTCTCTTTCAGTTGTAGATTCGTCAGCATAAAGAGGCTTTTGTTTTTAACACATGGTTGAATATTTTGTAGTCTGTATGATCTTATGTACAGTATTATTTCTAATAATGGTAGTGCTTACATCTGTCAGGCTAGCGGCTTTATCAATGCCATTGCAAAACAGAAAATGCCTTCCTCCACTGATAGCTCATAAAATGCTGCATTTCTGGTAGCTAAGGTAGTGTTAAGCTCTGGAATATTTCAAAAGCTTTGGAAATTGTGGCTTTCTTGCTTAAAGCATAACATTAAATGTTCTGTCATGCACTGACTGTAATGGACTGTTACAGTCCTTAACATAATGTTATGCTTTATGTTACGCACTAGAAATTAGACATTACATTTCCTGTTCAGCTGCAAGTTTCACTGATCCCGGTGTATGTGTTCTGAATAACATTTCTGGTTTTCTATGAATCTAGATTATTTCTTGTCTGTAAGAGTATCAAACTGTGCTGCTGTGTCAAGTAAGCAAAGGGGATAATGTTAAATACATAACAATTAATATTAAGTAAAAATGTGACCATATGCTTATTATACTTGCATTCATTATGAAAAGAAAAATTGATTATCCTATTAATTTCATTATTCAGCTGATAAGAAAGAAAAGTCAGACACAGCAGGTACAAGTGAGAGGGGTATATACAAACATGCCAGCTTCTATTTGCTCTTGTAGCCAAAGCTGAGCTCTACAGACAATGGGAAGCAGCCCACCACCGATGATTACATGCCTGTGGCTGTGGGGGATGAGGCCAGGGCAGCACGCCTGGTGAACTGCTAGATTTGAGCTCTTTTTCACTGTGAGCTCCAGATGCCCTTTGGAAATAACAGGCCCCTGCACGAATTCACTGTTTAGTCACAAAATTTAGGTTGACACAGGGGAGAGGAGATCTTCCCAGTAGCGTCATGACCCTGCAAGGAGAGCCAGCGTCATCCGGCCTTTCACAGGGGTTTTCAGTTCCTTGTGTATTGTTTACCTTCTCACCTTCGTTAACCGGTTTCGTTGGTACCAAGTGGAAGTTTTCTGAGGCAGACAATTCCCTGTCTCTATGAAGTGCCTACCATGATTCAACCTCACTTGTTACTTGTGTTGCTAGACACAGCAGCAGTAATAAGAGCAGCAACCTGTTACTGGACACGTAGTATTAACTGGTACAGAAGACATCCTGCACTGTGTACACTGAGAAAGACAGAGCAGCAACAAGGTCTTTAATTCTGTTGAAGGAAGGTGCGTGTGCTCTATAGATATTCTTCTCTAATATTCTGGACTGTACCCTTTCATTAGCATTCAGGTCTTCTGCTCATAGAGAATAGCTGAATGAAAGTCATGTTTCTTCTTTTAATCTTTTACTGCTAATGTGCAGAAATTATGGTTCTCATGTACATATTTTGCATGGCAGAAGAGATAAGAACCAGCAGATAAAGTTCAAAACGTCAGTGCAGTGAGGTTAAAGTTGTCCTCCATTTGCGTACGGGACTTATCGAGAACAGGGAGGAGTAAGGAGAGCAGCTGGCTTTCCAGATAATGTTCTTAACCTTATAGGACCTTCCAAAATATATTGCAAACATGCCAAGGATTACTTCTTTCTCATGTTTACTTCATTTTTTATTGTGACAGAGAGGGGACGGTATCAGTGACTGACATGCCCTTTTATTGAGGACTGTTACAAAAATGAGGAGGTTAGAAGGTTCCAGATATGGCTGACCTCTGTGTATCAGGCGTTCTTCCCATTACAAGCCAGTCATAATGGTGTCTCCATATCTTTCTGACTGCAGAGACTGCTCCATTTCCTGTGACAATAATCTCCTGGAACAGGGCAGGAAAAAATAAACCTCAAAGCGGTGCTGCAGTCCTATCACTTATCTTTATCCCTTGGGTTGACTTATTCTCTCTGGAGACCACGGAGATTGCAGCTGTGTTCCTGAGAATGGTCGTACTAGAAAGCAGGAGGGTCCTTGCCCCATTAACTATGTTGGTTATTACCCAGCCGGTCTGGCCCTCAGCGTACAGAACCTCACAAACATGATTTCAAAAGTGAGGAGCTCAGTTTTGCATTGATACTGCACTGAAAAATATTCCAAAGCAACATTCAGAACGTACGTGTGTTTTAAGGCAGGCTTAGTGGCAACAGTGTCCTATCTAAGTCAAATCAAAACCCATGTCAGCATTGCCTTAGTCAGAACTGGATAAGAGTGGAACGCTGAGTAGGTGTTGGAATAACTTTTTTTTTTCCCCCCAGTTAAATGATTGACTCATCCTTTTGAAGTTATGGGAAACAATTATTTTTGTAAAGATTGTATCAACATTTGTGGCTATATTTGAGAAGGGATCGCTACTTGAAAAGATAAAACTTCACTTTGCATAGCAACTTTATTTTAAGTCAACTGACCATGTGCTTATCAAGGTGAGTTCACTGGCATATTTCCATGTCATAATGGTGCCTATTATGCCAGTGACTGAAAGACTTGAAGTACATCAGGGAAGTTTCACAACATGAAATTGCTCATACCTTAATAATTATCTAGGGACTTACATCGAAAAATAGATGTTGCTGCATAAAATTTGAGTTCTCTTGAAATCATCTCCATGCCCCCTGTGTGCCTTTTGCATATACTACCAAGTTATACAGATTTTAAAAAGAGAATCATAATTGTTGGCAAGACTGAAAAAAAATAAGTTTGTCACAAACTTTTCCTTTTAGTGGCTTCTGGATCACTTTTTTCCAGTCAAGCTGACATTTAAATTTTAAATAGCACTTTGTTCAAAATCACCAAGGTATGAAATAGTTGTCTTGCAAGGAACAAAAATAGCTTAGCACATACTGTCAATAGAGAAACAAGAGTTGCTGTTATAAAAATTTGTCCTTTACATTATTTGGATGTTGACCTTTCTTGTGTAATCTCAGACTTATTACTTAACTAAATTCTCAGAAACTTATCATGCTGCCTCACTACTGGAAACTGCTAGCAGCTCTTACACTTTCAACCTGATATTGGATTTACATGGCAATGGACTTTGCCTTTATATCATCCATGAGGTTCATTAAATTTTAGTGTTTCAGCACTAGTGAGGTTGAACTGGGAAAACTGTGTAAGGTTTTGGTCTCCCCAGTACAAGAGAGAGATGGACAAACTGCAGACAATTAGCCCAGATCCACTAAGATTAGGGGACTGGCACAAATGCATACAAGGAGGAATTAAGAGACTTGGATTTGTTCAATATGGAGAAGAGAAGGCTAAGGGGAGATGTCGTTGTCCTCAGTGACTAAGGGGGAGTTACAGCAGAGAGGTGCATAGGGAAAGGAGAGGAGGCAATGGTCTCAGGCTGCAGCAAGAGAAATTCTGGTTTAATGTAAAGAAAAAAAATTCCTATGAGCGTGGTGAAGCAGTGGAATAGGTTGTTCAAAGAGGTCATGGAACTTCCACTCTTGGAGATTTTCAAGTCATGACTAGGCACAGCCTTGAACAACATAGTCTTAACTTCAGATTTAGTCCTGCTTTGAGCACGAGGTTGGCTTACATCTGTGACTCTATAGCTACAAGGGTGAAACACTGTCCTTACACTGTCAGCTTCCTACAGATGCTTCATGAGACTTTCAGTATCTTTCAAATCTTGTTTATAATGATGAGTTGTTAAGGCAGGATGTGGATGAGTGTCCTTCTTTACTCCAGCCTAGCCCAAAAAGCATTCAAAATCGGGCCTACACAGCTCCAAGCTCTCTTCCATCAGACAGCAACTGAATTGCTCACGCTGTATCTCTGTCAAACAAAGTCACTGGAAGTGTAATGCTATGTCAAGTAGAAATCTGATCCAGCCCCAGAACAAGAAAAAAGACCAAAACAGTGCTGGCTTTCTAAGTACGAGCTGTGCAAAATATGACTCATGTAGTGAATGCTTTTGCCATCAGTTTATGTAACACAATTTTTACAACTTTTCTTTGGCTCAGGAAACATCTCTCAGCCTTACCTTAAGCACACACACTTACATACATATACCTGTCTGTACATGAAGTACACACATAAAGAGATATAGCATGAGAGTAGAGTCCCGTGGTGCTAAGCTTTGCAGAATGTCTGCAAATGACAAGCTGAATTCCATCTTCTTTTACACAGATATAATTCTCTTTATCCACGTTCCTGGAAAATTTGAAATTCTGTAGTCTGATAAATACAGATCACAGTCTTCTGGCAGTAAAAATGAACCTTAGCAGGAATCATCTAATCTGTTCTCGTAACACAAACCAGTCGTGGGCATCAGTCTTGTGTGTCACCATTTGTATTGGTGGTAGAATATGTAGACCTCTAGCCTGGGTGTAAAAATTGCATATGAATAATGTCCTGCGTGTAAGTGAATTTAATTATGTTACTCTCTCTATGAAAAATGTGCAATTTGGCCCTATGGTGAATTTGTTTCAGCTTCCCATCACTGACTATGTTTTGGGTATTTTTGCATTGTGAACAGTATGAGTCCTAAGCCTCATTAGTTCCATTATTAGCCCTGCTGGTTTTATGCATTTAAAACCCCAGAGTGCATGCCAAAAGACAGTTTTCGAGGAGTCTGTGCAACTTTTCCCCATTGTAGAGCTAGAAGTGTGCCTGATACCCCAAGGAAGCCTGATGTCTTTCTTTTGACATGGTCTGTGTAGCATGATAGTCATTCAATACTATTAAAAATGAAAATCCTTTTTAGAAGTCCATTGATCTCATCTTAGTTAACTGTCTACGTTTTTTGTTTCTTTTTTTTTTCCTTTGCAAGGGGGAAATTCTGGTATCTTCCCTGCCCTTTTCCTGGGAATAGAGAATGGGATCTGCAGGAAAAACATTCTTACCAAGTTTTCCCAGGTAATGTCTGATTTGTTGCATTTTTCCCTACGCTTACATTTTGAACCACTGGATTTTTTTTATTTTGACTTGCACTTCTTAAGTTTCCTTACAGCACGTTTGCTGTATATTCACAACTTCTTGCCTGTATTTCAGAAAAAAAACCAAAACACTTATGACTATTGTTTTCTAGTGGCATTCTATAATGAAGTGTAGAGTAACTGTCACAGCAAATACAGCAGTCAGATCTCCAATACACATTTAGACAATGCTACTTTCAAGCTGATGTTCTGAAATATGAATGTGCTGTCATAACACCAGCTCGTATTGGAATGGCATCGGGGCCAAGGGACAAAAATCCCTCCTTCAAGCACACAAAAATGTCACAAAGGATCCTGAGCCACCTTGGTCCACCCTGCATAGGTGGACAGCCTGCAACTCACTGCTGAGAAGAACTTTCTCCTCCTTCCTACCACCACTTTGCACATCAGAGAGCAGGGTCTGTAACCAGTTTAGCAGAGGAACTAGCAGTACACACAGCCAGTGTTCGATGGGGGGGAAAAAAAACCTCTCTTTTAGCTCAGTCCAAGAACAGTTGACCCTTGGTGTAAAATAGTTTCTATTCTGATTGATCAATAGCCACTGAGCTGTTTCCCTCCTTGGTAGGATACCAGTGTGCAGGATGGGAATGCTTTCTTTTAATATACTGGTATCTGAATCTCAAAGTACAGCTGTCAGCAACCATGGTGAACTCTACCCTAGTTCCACAAACCCTGTGAATCTGCTGGGTTTCCTGCAAAAGGCTAAGCAGAGATGAAGTGGAGCAGAAAGGGGCAGGCTGTCAAACTTTAAGGATCAGTAAGTGTGATCTCTGCAACATTTGGCAGAAACTTCAGCGGGGTTCGCACTAAACTGATAGTGCTCCCACAGCAAGAACTCATCCATTAGGTATGGCAGATGCCTTCAGCACAGGACAGCTGCAGTGGAGGAAATTAAAGATAGAGATTCCTTTCATCTGAATCAAAGAATCTGTGATTATTGCCTGCTTGTACACTGGAAAAAAATGGAAGATACTGAACACTTGGATGTTAGGGAAGTTCTACATTTCTCCAGCATCAGGAAGAAAATTAAAATCTTCAACTGAAGTAACACACACCATTTTCCATCACCGACAATGAAACAGATGGTGAATTTCCAGCTGGTTATTACTTAGCTACTAATTACCTAGCATAGATAGCAGGTGGTATTTCATTTTCCCCCAGGACAGAGTTTGAGATCAAAAAGGGCCCGGAAAGAGCAGCAGGCCACTAGACTTGCCCCAGCATGGGATGAACTTCCAGCATGGGAGTTTGGATGAACTTCCAGCTGTTGCCCTGCAAGTGTAGATAATATTTGTTCAAGCTAAGAATTATCTCAAACTAATGAGCTGAAGCCCTTAGGAAATAGTTTTCAGTGAAGCAGCTTGCCTTAAGTTCATCGTCAAAACACAGATCTGGCTGCTGGCAAGGTGGTTATGGTGACTGGATCCTGTTTTCTGGATTCTGCTACTCTACTCAGAACACCAAGTGGTACAGTTCAGAGTATCACTAGAAAAGAAACATAAAATGCTTTTCTTTGTTGCTTACTAAATTCCAGTTATGAAATTAAGCTGAAATTTGTTTACAGGGATTCCACCAAATTGAAACAAATCATTACTGAATAGAGTCATAGACTATTAGGCAGAACAAACAATACAGACTGGAACAACAATCAAACAAACCACTTTCCCAGGAATTATTCTCTGTTGTGATTACACTAACGAAATTTTGTGCTACAGTGCTGATCAGCAAAGAAGAGTTTCCATAATGCTATAACACCAAATCCTGCTATTGCCATGTTGCTAAAGATGCCTATGAAATATTCTTTTATAGTCGTGAAACTGTTAATCACTCGCTGATGAAATACTTGAACCATTAGTCTCAGCTGAATTTAAGACATTTCTGAGCCTCTTTTCAGACCTCACTGTTCATAGGGTTAAGTGAGCTGTGCACCATAATGGCACTCTAATTTTAATATAGTCCAACCCATTAAGGTACTGGCAATGCATTTATTCAGCCAGCAAGTCCTGACTCTTTGTGAATAGAGGGTATCACATGTAGGACTGCAATACAACAGTTAACTCTCCATCTGCCCAGCTGTAAGTAGACAGTATAGCAATCTCTTGGTAGAGACCACTAACCTGTTCTGCAGGTACTTGTATGTTTCTCTTCCTGTGATGTCTGTGACTCTTGCCCCTCCATAGCTAAGTCAGCGAGAACACCTCAGTGATACAGAATTAACCCCAAATATCCACCAGGGCTGATGAAAATCAACTTTGATTTTAACATGTTCTGAATGGAGACTTTATCTTGTCATGCTGCAATGTTATCTGCTGGTATTTTTAGCCTGATTTCCTAGAGAGCATCCATAATAACAACCAGAGGAGGGCTAGATTTTTTTTTCATTAGAAATATGTAGGTTTCATGCAAATGGGATTGTTATCGCTATAAAACTTGGAGGCAACTCCCAGTGACTTGGACGAGTACCCAGAGGAAATGAAGCTTTTTTGTTGGGTGGTTCTTTTACTCAGGGCCTTCATCTTAATCTTCAAAGGCCTTCATTAACTCAATCTCAATTTCATAAAGAGCACCTTTCCCCCCTCTCTGTGAGGTTTATTAGTAACAGTTCTACTCCTTAGAAGTGCCAACCCACTGACCTTAAGCACATAAGAAGTGAAAGCATGAAACAAAATTTTCTGAGCTACTTCCTTATGTCTCTTCAGCAGAGAGAAATAGGAACGGCCACAAACCAGTTCTCTCTGAGACCAAAATGTCAATTACATTTTTTCAGTCAATTGCATACGCACCCACAAGAATAAAAACAGTGATAAATACATACAGGAAATGTATGTGGGGAGAAAGAGTCAGCGGAAAAGGGGGGGACTGGAGGAAGAGGGCCACAACTGCTGGGAAAGATAAGCATCACTCACGTGCTTCCGAGTGCTCTCACTGTCAATATGAAGACCGGTCAATGAGGAATGATTGCAAGATCCTTGGAGAGAAAAGCACAGTGAGAAGACAGGGAAAAGGTCACAAACATCTTGTAGGATAGGATTTGGACCCTAATCCAAAACCTTGACCCCACAGCCTCTTACAGTTGCGATATTTATTCAAAGGTACCAGCATAGTGGATGAAGACTGTAGCAGAAGAATGCAGAACAAAGTGACTTTTTTTTTTAAGATTGTGTGAAAAGTGTTTATTTTACAGAATGTTTTTTTCTGATGAGAGTTGAAAGGCCATTTCTTCTGCCTCTAAGTTCTTTCTAGCTTTTTAAGTAGCTAAAACCAGACCCTAATAATCCATAGTTGGTACCCATAGGTGTCAAATTCAGACACTGAGTGCACAGAGAAACCAGGTAGGTATTTGCTTGTGCAGTTTTCATGTTTTAAATGTTTGTGAGTCTCTCCTCACCCAGTGTGTGTACATACTGTAAGATTCAAGACCCTTCTATGTGTAGAACATGAAATGAAAAAAAAGTGCAAAGTCAATGTTTAGGAACTACTGAGGAAAAGAATGAAATAAGAGATACTGGATACCTACACTTTGTTTGCATTATGCATGAGTCACTATCACAACATCTGTGCCATAAGAGCATTATATGCACAGCTAATAAAATAAACCCCAATTACTTGTATAGTATAAGTGTTTTACAGCTTTTCTAAAGGTAGGGTAGCACAGATGATGCTGTAAATTCTTTTATTCTCTTTTCTTTCTATCTTCTTACAGCTTTAATGTCTTTCACTTGTGTCTGCCTATGCACTAACCACTTTTGTCTGGTAAGTGTGTTAGTATATCTCTTCTGTAACTGGATAAAATGCTAATGACACTGTATTATCTACTTGAAATATGAAACTAAGGGAAGACTGGCGGAAAAGATCCTAGGGAATTTTTCTAGGGAAAAAATATACCAAAAACTTGGCCTCTAAAATAAGGCCTAGTGAGAAGAAAAAAACAGCAAACTCACACTAATAGGTTAGTTTACAACAGAGGAAGGACTCATGTTCCCTTCCCACAGTGCTGCGAGTATCCCATGGCAATGCAGAATGGTAAAGACAATTACAGATGTCCAAGACATACTCACCTGCTGCCTTCGCTTCTTGAGTGAAATCTTTACTCATCTGTCACCAGCTATTTCTGTGCTCTACATGCTCCACTTCAAAGCGCAGAAGGTGAGTAAAGTTTCTTTTCCCAAGGGAATCAACTGTCAGTACAGGTACTGTCCAGCCTCGTCTGATAGGGATGAGCTACAGAAGCAGAGGCCACAAGAAGGACCCCTTCCCCCAGTGGGGATGCTGGCAAAGCCCACACTGCAGCAGGCATGGGTAGAGGGTCCCTCCTTTCCTCTGCTCTGCAGGTGATGTTGTTCTTGCTTCTCAATCAGGTTTTCCAAGACGTTTTGGACTAACATCCAGCTCTTTAGTGAGATCATTTGAATGTGCCTTTATTTTTTTTAACCAAAATCTGAGTGTAGACTTGCTATTCTCTGCTTTGTATTTTCACCAATTCTTGCACATTTTTGAGCAGCCTTCTGAAAGCCATATTTCTGTTCACTTGCTTTGCTTGCTATGTGATATGTTAGGCCTTGTGCTCCAGGTAGGCTAAACTGATTTTTTTCTTTGATTGAGCACCTGATAATATCCAACCTGAGAATGAGACACAGCTTTGCAGTGTTCGTGCCTTAGCCCTTGGATCAAGACAATTTCATTTCATTTCTAAACACAGGACAAGGCAAAATAACTTACACAGAAACTGAGCTGGTTTTGTGCTAAACTTGATGTTTTCCTCAGAACAATGTACAAGTAAGGCTTTGAACACCCAGAAAGTTTGTCAGGCAATAGCTGCATAATACTACGCTTCAGAAAATCAATACCTATGCTTTATACAGTTCTAAAAGTATCCTGTTTACTTCTACAGTGATAACATAATTTTGTCTGGAAAATAAACTTGATACTTAACATTAAAGTTAAATAGATAAGAGAATCCAGATTTTCCTCTTTTGTACTTTGTTGTTCTTCAGGTAGTGAAAAGGCATTATGCTGTATAGCTTAAAAAGCATCTATTTATTTTTATCTCTCAAAGAAGGTAAAGCATTTCATCTGAGAGCTAAATCTAAAAGCTGTAGCAAGTGTATTCAGGATAGGACAGAACAGAAGGGGCATAAACAAAACAGCTTGGGTGAAACCTTAGCCCCATCAAATCCTGTGACAAAATCCCCATTGATTTCATAGAGCCAAGACTTTACCCAGCAATCACAGCACAAAGACAGCTGGCAATGCACAGCTTCTAGAGGGGGAAAAAAGATTAAAAACTCAATATTCAGGATACAGTCAAGTTTAGATTCAGTTGAACTCTGAGCTGACATCCAGCCCATGGTTTATTCAGCAGAGGAAAATTATAGATGTGACAGAATTTGTGTGGTGTGAAGAACAGTCAAAATGTAGCCTCTTTTTAAATCAAAATGCCAGTCTTTCTCTTTAATTTGATGCATAAAACCCCCTCTCTGTAATCTTCACAAGCTACAAGAGTTCAAGGATGACCTTCTAGTCTGGTCAATAATCTTCTGAAATACTTACCATGCCATAAGTGTAGCAACAATGGGAATGGGAGGGAACTGAGGGGAAGGAATAGGGCAAAAACAGTCTAAGCAAAAGGCTGCAGGGAACACCAGAGTTCATTTTGGACAATCCTAGTGAATCTTTATGTGTTTCCTTCCATAACACTACAGTTCTAAATATCCCAGAAATAACAGAAAAATACATGTCTTATATGCCTTCTAAGATGCTACAACAGACTAAAGAAGAAATAGTAAATTCTTTTGATAGAAAGTGCCCTGGACATACTCTGTAGCTTAAAAAATAGGAAGGATGCAAATCCTTCAGAGCAGCCAATCCTTTACAGTTCCAGCTGACACAGGTCTGACTTCAGAATTGTGGTCTGTGATCTTGAGTAAGTATTTCATTGCCTTCTGGAGGGGATCTGATGGCATCTGGAATAGCAGTGCTCACTTTCTGCTCTGCAGAACAGTGGCTGTTTTAAGCATCCTGGCACTAAAATGGAGACAGCTGTCTGGATACTGTAGGTAAATGTTATGCCGAAAATGACTTTCTTAAAGTAAACATGGCTTCCCAATGAAAAAAAGTTTTGTGCAAAAAAGATGGCATGGTTAAGTTATTTTTTATTTATGCCCTTAATTTCATAGCAAAATCACTAGTACTTACACATTTCCAGAGGAATATTGAGATTTAAAATAAGACTTTTTAAAAATGATTCTATGGGAGAACTTGATCGATTTTCTATAAATATATTGCAAAAAGAAGGGTAAGTTGGTTTATATGGAACTGTGCAGAATAGAAATAATACCGCAGTTTCAAAATGGTTTTCAGTTCCCTGTAAGTGTAGCATTACATGCCCGTGAAGGCATGTTCATTAAGGCCTGATCCTCATGGAACTTAATAATACACCTATTAACTTTAAGCACATAACCAATTCCACTGCAATCGCTGTTAAAATTAAACCTGTGCCGCGCTGCTTGGCTGAACTTGGGCCTAAGGCTAACTGGATCTTCAGTACAGTTTTTGTAATATTCTTAGCGGGGCTGTCAGAGTCGGCACCCGGTGAGGAGCGAAGGAGGACGGCAGCTCGGCTTACAGCCTGAATGTCAGACAAGGTCTTTGGGCTCGGAGGAAGATGCCGGCTGGCTTCCAGCACCAAGGGAAAAAGGAAAATGTCCACAGAGCTCATCTGAGAGCGACGGTCGGGGCGGGGAGAATTAGATGGATTTATACATAGTGCAGGAGCAAGAAAGAGCATGGAGAATTCCTCAGAGTAGTAGAATTAACTTTCAGGTTTAAAGTTCATGTGGTTTTCAAATCACACTGAGCTTAGTGTGTTTGAGGAAACAGTTGCCAAAAGAAAATAGAAAATTTTGCCATAAGAAATAATATTTTTCCTTATATTTTCTGTAAAATTGCCAGCGTTGTTTAAAAGTACATTTTAAATGCCTGTAAGCACCATTGCAAATCTGTTTTACCTGAGGAGTTAAATGTCAGCTTAATGCTACAAAGACACCTCCTGATCCTTCAGGATTTAAAGAAGGTAAATAATTTTGTACATATTAGCAGCACCATTGCTGAATATTTATTTGTGTATGTAAAGATAATCACACGTACGAACACTTGTGGTGTTGGGCACTTAAAAAAGTCCTAACCATAAAAACAGGGGGGGAGGGGTATGTGTGCAGTGTCAGATCTAATTCTGCAAGAGTGGTGAACATTTCATAGCATGTGTCAAAGACTGACTTTTGGTAGCTTTAAACAGGAGCAATTTCCATCAGTCAATCCTTTGTTCCTTTGTATTTTTCTTAAATGAAATGATCTGTACTTCTCTTTACTTCTCTTTCAACATCCTAATTATCATTAGCCTCAGAAATCACTTTGCAATTAATGAAAATCTGAATTCATGTTCACTGAGCAAAACATGAATATAAACAAACACTTACTGCAAACTCATTCCAAGGTAATTAATAGTGCTAGCCTAATTTACATCTGTTTAATATCTGGCATACATCTGTAACAGGCAAGTTTCTGTTCTCACTGTTGCCTTCCTGTTGCTGCAACTTGTACACTGGAAACTCAACAGTCAGCGTTGGTCTAAAGTAAATGAAAAGCAACCTGCAGTAACTATTTTAACGAAGCCTTTTGTCTGAAGCAGCCAAAAGCAATAGTCATGGTCTTTCTTTAGATTTTGGACAGATAGAAAGCTCATTAGGTTTCTCAGGCCATTTACATTTCTGAAGCTCAAAAAGTTAAACCACAAGGGGAGAAGTATCTTCCTGCCAGAACACAGATCAGAGAGGTTGCCTGCAGCAGCAAAATATGCAGTAGGTGTTTTCATGAGTGGTCATGAAGAGGGAGGGACAAATGTGTTATAGTTTCCCCAGAGTAACCGAATAATCCTCCAGGGAAGCAATGCCTCCGTAATCCTGCAGTGTGTGAGTCAGCATTACAGCGCGTGGGAGAATTGTTCTCTTTTGTACAGCTCACGATATAAATTGGACAATTTGCAAAAAAAAAGTTTGCAGGTTTACAAGTGCAAACTTCTGTAGAAGTTTTTTAAGCTTTACTGTAAATATGAACATGGCATTATAACTTCTGCTGTGTATCAGGAATGGAAATGGGAAACATAATTTACTACATCTGTTCTGTACTGAGTGGGCAGAAAAGATGAGTTTTAAGAAGACTTTAATCCAGTCTACTTAATTTCCAGATCTTTCCTCAGATGTATGGTACAAACATCATCCATGAGACCACTCCTAGGTTAAGAACAAAAGCAGCATAGAATCATAAAATGTTTTAGGTTGGATGAGACCTTAAAGATCATCTAGTTCCAACCCCCTGCCATGGCCAGGGACACCTCCCACTAGACCAGGTAGCTCAAAGCCCCATCCAACCTGCCCCTGAACACTTCCAGGGATGGGGCCTCCACCACTTCCCTGGGCAGCCTGTTCCAGTGTCTCACCATCCTCACAGTGAAAAATTTCTTCCTAATATATAATATCTAAATCTCACCTCTTCCAATTTAAAGTCATTACCCCTTGTCGTATCATTACATGCCCTTGTAAAAAGTCCCTCTCCTGCCTTCTTGTGGGACCCCTTTAGGTACTGGAAGGCCACTATAAGGTCTCCCCGGAGTCTTCTCTTCTCCAGGCTGAACAATCCCAACTCTCTTAGCCTGTCTTCATAGGAGAGGTGCTCCAGCCCTCTGATCATCTTTGTGGCCCTCCTCTGGACCTGCTCCAACAGATCTATGTCCTTCCTAGGCTGAGCGCTCCAGAACTGGACGCAGAACTCCAGGTGGGGTCTCACCAGAGCAGAGTAGGGAGACAGAATCACCTCCCTCAACCATGGATGTAACGGACATTTCAACTCCTTGTCTTTTCTTCAGTGCTCTGAGCATGCACAGAGTCACAGATCACTGTGCCTAAGTGACCCAATAGTGTCTTTTACCCATGGGGAATACAGTCCTGAGTTTGCACGTGAAGAAAACAGAACGTAAAATAGCTACCTGAATTACCCTCCATACATCAGCTCATCTGTGGCAGATCTGGACATTAAAATTTACCTCCTAAATCCTAATGCTGTGCTTATCAACCAAGGCAGCTTCCATCCCACCTGGCCTTTAGTGCATAATTTCTGCTAACTGTTCAGGGAGCTATGGGAAACATTCCAGGAATTTGCTTCTTCCTGTGTGCTGTGTCTGACCAATTTTATTGATGACTAGTTACAATTCCAGTAGGATATGTATCACAAACTCCTTATGTTTACTTCCTCACCCATATTACATTGGCAAGTAATGGTATTAATGCATTAAGGCATTCAATCCATCACTAAATCATGCATGAAGACAGTAGCTGTTCTGATTAGCTATATGCGGACATGGGTTGACTTACAATGGAAAGCGGCCTCAGTATATATAGTGAAGGATGACTTTATTAGTGTTACTTACACTTGAAAAGAAAGGGCTTTCAGAAGGAAACCTTGTTTTTTTTTTTTTCTAGAAAATGGCATTATATTAAATCAGAATTAGTCTTGTGAACAGTCAGGAAGAATCAGCCAGAGAGCTATTCCTCTTCCTATCACTTTACTTCTGGTCTGTCATTTATAGGATGCCCTCATGTAAAACACTTGAGACTTACAAATAGCATGTCCTCACGCTACACAGATTAGCTTGCCCTCTCTACCCATTTCTTTTAAAATTGTCTTTAATGTAATTTGCAAAACTTTCTTCTCCATAAAAGCAGGCTTCTGGATTTTAAAGACGTCCATCCATGTGTACGTGTCTGATCAAGGATTCTATGAAGCAATAGCTGGCAAAACTCAAGGATTCATTAGTGTTAGAGCCTAATAAAACCTTTCCAAATGTTTTTCCTTCTAGCCCTATACAACCCATTCCTGTATTTGCTGCTGTGTTTGCCTCTATCATGATTTGAAATACGCTACAGGAGTACAGAGTACACAGGCCAAGTATTAAATGAAAACCATATATCATACCAGTGTCACTGGGAGTAGCAGCTTGCAAAGAAACAAATTCTGGTAATGCTGTTAGGTAACAGCAACCGCAGTGGATTTCCTAAATGGTTAAAGTTCTTGACTAAAAACATCTTGGAAAATGGGGCTCTGGTGAAAACAAAAATTTTTGGGTGAAATTAATGTTCTTAACGGCAATAGTAAGGTTTCTACAGGGAATTTTAAAGCTTTGATCTTTAAACCTTTCCTAGCGTTCTCCTTTGTCACCTTTGGTTTTCAAAGCAGCAATGAAATTCTAAAATATATTGAAAACGAGCAGAAGGGAGATTTCTTACTGAAAAGTGAATGTAATGAATATTACCTTATTTCAAAGTTTCTCTATGAGCTGAAGAGAACTGAAGAAATGCAGCCTATCAGAAATGTCCCGTGGGCACAAACGGGGATTGAAGTGTAGTCCCTCTTTGTGCTGCAGGAAGCTACTCATGAGCTAACTACGCAGCATTATCTACCACGTATCAGCTGCTGAGAGAGTTCAGATCACTAAGTACTGACCCCAGAAGTTTCAGTGAAGATATTGTTGTTTACTAGAACTGCTTAAAGCTCGGTGTTCTGTGCGCTGAATATCATGTCTAATGATACTGAAGATTTGTAACATTTTTACTTGCATGGGTGAGACATTTGATTTTTTTTAGCAGTTGGGGAATTAGGGAGTTACATAAAACACTATTGCAATATAAACAATAACATGTAATATGCTTCCATAAATGATTTTGTCTATCATATATTGCAAGTGGCTGCTGTCACGTAACGTAGACCTTTGACAACATAGCCCAGTCCTTTTCACTGGGTTCACTTCTCGTTCCAGAATTGTGAACCCTTCCTGTTCTCAGCCTGAGACCCAATGATCGTCTCATATTTTCGGGTCATGTTTGCCATCCGTTCTTGTATTTCTACCTTCCTGCTGTCCAGTCATTGGCATTGTCATCTGGATACAGACAGTCACCTGAATATAGATGCAAATATCTATCTGCCACAACCCTTGAATTCATACTTGTGTGTTAGATTCAGTATTTGTTTCCCCTCCTGCCTGGAACTTAACCAGCACTGACAATTCACCAATCTTCAGACTTACTTTGCGTGTATTTAGGAAACCTTATTTTTCAGGATTTGAAATGAAAGTAAACTTTCAAATAATTGGAAAAGTTCATGTTTATCTTGACTAAAGAATAAAAATACTAAAGCAGGTGTCAAAGAAAGAAATGGGACTGAGAGTTATTTTTGTATTTTATTAGCACCACCTTTTCAGTCCACACTCTCTCATGTGGCTATTTAACTTGTGATCACAAAATATGTGACTATTTGAGCATTCAGATATATATGCCTAATGCAGATTCTGACTATTTTATTCAGTATCAGTATAGCATCGTAAACAACTTGTATGCAAATTACCATACTCTAAGTTATCATTAGTGAGGGCCATGGTTTCCCAGTGTCAGTAGTGAAAAGAAAAAGATGAAACTTATTCCTTCATATCTATTAAGAAAGTGAAACCTAAAGGCCTTTTTATTTTATTACAGTATTGGGTGTTTTATGGTAAGGAGCTATAGGTCCAGATTCTCTTCTGGTGTAAAATAAGTGAAAGGCTGAAATTAATGAATTTGCTTTACTCTAGACTAGCCAAGGTTACTGTCACAGCTCTTAAGGAAATATATTTTAGACACTGATATCATCTTATTTTTCATCCAGTTCTTAACAAGTGAGAGATTACTTCATTTCCTAGGCTTGCATCTCCTTTTCTTGTACAGCACCCCAGAATCGAGCATAAATTTGAGTTCCAGGTCTCTATTAGTATGTGTTGTGTGGCAGAAAAAAATGGTGCAAAACTCCATAGAGCTTGCATAGAGGGTTGCAATGTTTGCATGCAGAAGGTTGTCTGCCCGTCAGATGAGCAGCGTTGCCCCAGCCCATCTGACCTTTTCCCAGGTGTCATCTGTACCTCCCAGGGCTACAGCAGAGCTCCATTACTTCGGTTGGAGCAAGCATCTCAAAGAGACATGTGTCCTCCACCCACTCCCAGTTACTTCTCTCCAGGACACCAGGAGGTATCAAACATTCATACAACCTGTTTTCTAACGTTTGGTCATTAATGGAAAGCCAAGCTGTCCCCCTACATGTCTCCTGGATGGACCAGGACATGTGATCCACCAGCCTTGGGGGATGCAGGAGAAAGCAGTGGGGAAAGCAGGGTGTCCAAGCACCCAAACTGCTGGGCCTGGACAGCTGAAGCTGGTCTGGGTCCCACTGCTTTGGTCCTCCCGACTTGCCAGCCCTGTGCTGAGCCACTTTGCTGCATGGCCTGGCTGGCAGCTGGCTGGGGGCAGGTGGCTTTGCATGGGGTTAGTAGGGAGAGGAGGGGACCATGCCGGCCAAGAGCAGAAGGACTGCAGTATGAGCGGTGCAGGCCAGTGGAGGAACAACATGCAAATAACCAAATCCTCGTGAACAGATGCTTGCATAGTTAATAAACCTTTCTCTTTTTCCTTTAAATTATTTTTTTATTTGCATTCTGGATCATGTTTATCAGAAGCTTTTTTTTAAAAAATTATTTTTAGTCTGAAAAATTAAAGCTGGTGAGTCAGATAGTGTTCATCTCCATGTGTTATGCTGAGCTGCCACAGAGGACAGCCCATTTTTCACACAACAGCAACAGATTTTTCAGTCTTCCTAAGCTTTATTTTCAATTCTGTTGTTTCCTTGCTGTGAAAAGATATTGCTATAACAAGACTATATTGCAGTGGGGAATGCAACGGGGTTATATTGATGAGATTTTTATTAAATCATAGTGATGTATATAGATACACAAAACAAAATTCTGCCAGAAGGTAAATCTCATTCTTAAATCCTGCATTATTATACTTGTAGCACATATGAGTTAGGGAAGATCTACCAAACCATGTTGAAGTGTCTTACAAAACGTCTGTAGTGAGAAATCTTTATCGTTGATTTTTAACTGAATAATGGGTTTGATTTTAAAATACATCACATTCATCGGTTAGCTGTAAGATGGCCTCATGAGCCCTAGAGCATGACTGTTAATAATATTGGAATATATAACTGTAAAACCAGTAACACTAGGATTTCTATGTACACTACTTTTAACTGCTTAAGGTTCCTCCTATTTGTAGATAGCCATTATTTATTGAGTTGAGAGCAAAATGGTTAAGGAGGCATGAGAACACACTCAAACATACAGAACGTGTCTTACTTCAATAAGTTTTTAATTATCTTGTTCTTTCTGTTTCCACTTGCCTTCTGCCAGAAAATACAGGTGATTCAGGCAATTTTCAGACTATACACTTTCATTCCTCCTCTGGATTACATAGCTTTTCTAGATTAACATAGAGACATTTCTAACATTTTATTTTAACCTTTACCAAAAAAATATCTTTTACATAAGAATTGAATCCTATTTTGTCATTCTAATTCTTGGATTTATTTTCTCTCTTCTGCTGTGTTTTTATAATACCACTCCGCAGCTGAGAAAAATGGGAGACTAAAGAACATGTAACAAGTTCTATAAAATATTGAAATTCGTGTATTGAAGCTACAGATTCACTCCAATTGAATATTTATTGTAACAGAGAAAGAAAGATGAAGAAGAACAAATACTATTTAACAAGGATGTGAATTTCATTCTTTTTATTTTTAGTCACATGACCTAAGATATAGTTCTTTATGAGAATTCCAGAATCAGTACAGCTGTTCCAAGATTACCAGCTATCATATAGTAATTTACCTTTTGCCATATTTTTTTCTCTTTGCAACCATTAATTCTTAATCATTAAATATTCTTCCATACATTGAAAATATCACTAGGGTCAGAATACTTCTTAGTCACAAAACTAAATAGTGTGGGATTCTCAGGCATTACTGTATTTTTATTTTTAGTCTATTTTAAGTGTAACATTTTTAAACTTAGTGTTTTTACTAGATACACTGTGTTTTTTTCGCATTCATTTGGAAAATGACATTGTGTATATGTTCATGGTGACTAATTCTGTATCACTGCAGATTCTGGAAGCAGAAATGTGTTCTTCCTGAAACCTCTGCATTACTGAAGGTTTAAAATACTTTTTTTTTTCTTTATGAAGGTGACTAATGAGCTCCTGTGGGACTATACATTGGAACAACTTCTTTAAGCTTTCCTGAAGTAAGAGGACACAAGCTGATTCCTCTGGTATAAGTGATTTAATTTTCCTTTATAGATAAATAAGTTGCAAGTATCCAAGTATTCATTCAGCCTTAATAAAAGTTTTGTAACAATAAAATTTACCCCTTGATTTTCATAACACTTTATGTTGAGTAATTTCCAGCATAGTGGGGAGCTCCATTCTTGTGGGAGAAAAGCAAGTCCGTTCTAGAAAGAAAGATTAAGGTCATGCATATACCCTACATACTCATAGTAGTTTCTATTTTTCCTTGGACTACAAAGTTAAATGATGAACAGTTTTATGTACTGGCCAATTAATGAAACAATGCAACCAGAATGCTAGCTGTGTTTCAAAGGAAGGCAAGATTTTGGAGTTTTTCCTTTAGTTATAGGATACCAGAAAAAAATGCAGTTGCACTAGCTCACAGACTAAATACAAGTAAAAAAAATCTCACACTGTAGCTAAGCAGGCAAATCTTACTCTGGGTTGCATTCACAAGAGCTGACAATGATGTGGGAGGTAATTATTCCTTCTACTTGATCCCAGTAAGACAGGAAACATTTTTCTCCCTTCTGTTGCTATAAAATGTTATTGCAAAGAAAGATGGTTATAAATTGTTCTTCAAGGCCAATGGGGTAAGAGCAAACATAAATTAGCTTAAATTTAACCAAAAGTGATCTCGCTGGGTATAAGAGAAAGCTTCTGTTTGTCTGTTAAAGCCCTGAAAGTGTTCTGCCATGGAAGCTGTGAAGTCTCCTTCACTGGAGGCTTTTAGGATGGGTTAGACAAACATCTGTAAGGAAAGATCTTAGTGTAGACCATTGACCAGCTTCAGTCTGAAGGATGGGAGAAGATGGTCTTCCAAGGTTTTGTATTTCCGCACTCCTGTGAATCTGACTGAGTTTACCTCCAGCTGGATCTCTTCTTGTTACAATTCCTATTGCATAAACTTTTTTCTTGCTGTACAAACTTCATGTTTACAATATTGTGAGAGTACAGGGATTCGGTGAACTTCCTGTTACTCACGTAATCTTCTTTCCTGCATTTCTGGGGACAAATTTTCAGTGCTCCTCTCAAATTGCATGTCCCAAGTCTGAGCTGAGATTAAGTTAAGTAAGCAGCAACTTAGAGCCCTGGTGTCACATGCAAGCGCTGACCCTTGCCTCTCTCCTGGCTGTGCTCCTTCTGCCAGAACCAGCAGCTTTCTGCTGCCAGATATCCCATCTCTTCCTTTGGCAGCAGGATCAAAAAAGGTGTGCTATTTTCAGAGTTTCTCCTGTAATACAATCATGACATAGAGCATGAAACTGCTAGTTAAACTCCTCAAGGCATTTGGGGAAAGGTTGCTGGAAGTGTCAGTGTTTCTTTAGATGTGTTACTGTGCTACAGTGGCTCCTCCTAGTACAATTTGCAGCAGTCTGAGTGGTGCCTGGAGGCCCTCTGTGACCTGCTCTATCAGGCTGCCTCACACAGCGTGGTAGGGACAGCCCCACACCTCCACCCTATCTCATAACGCGTGTCTTACATTGGAGATGCAGACGATGACAGCTCGGAGCAATCCGTGGCAATGTCATGGAGCAGTGACACCTTGGACACCCTCCCTTGCTGTCTGCACTCAGTCACGGGTGTGTCATTGCCATGAGCATACAAAAGCTACGGTCACCAGAGGACTTTAAAGCTCTTAGTCTGAAAAGTAAGGAAGAAATTAACTGGGACTTCAGCTTCTCTTTGCTACTTTAATCATCAAAATGCAACATTTTGCTTTGCCTTATTTTAGTGTTGTCCAAGTCCACAGTCACTTATGTGCTCATTAGCAAAGCCCCTAAAGTTTTACCTTTGAGTATACTGGAAATGCCTCATTTTTAACATTGTTCAATTCTCAGGAGCCGGTTGATGCATAACTCCCTCGAGCTTTGCAGATGAGCTCCTCTCCATCTCTGTTGCTCAACTGACAAACATTTTCAGTCCACATCTATTAGAAAAGGCTTTGCACAAAATACTTAGGCTGGTGGTAGTTGCAGTACCTCAGACCTCTAATGACCTTCGACAGTTTGAGCCCTCACAGGAGGAGGAACAAGGCCAGAATACGCTTTCTAAGAGAGGATTGGATAGGATAGGAGGCTGGAGTGGAGTTCTCTTAAATTCCACTTTCCAGGGAATAATTAAATATTCATTAGGTCAGAGGCAGGAAAGAACAAGATGAGATTAATACTAAATGGCTAAGCCTTAGGTTTCTTGTGGAACAGAGTACTTCCTTTCAAACATTTACATTTTGAATTGAAGGAGAGAGCAGAAAGTGAGATTCTTCTCTTCTCCCAGATGAGAATCACAAGGAAGCAGTGAGCTATAGTGACGTGTTCACTCTTGTCTTTTTTCTAGGACACAATGAATATTTTACAAGTCTACAAGGATGGTTATAGCTTCTACAAGAGCGACTGAGAAGAACCTTCTCTTTTCCATTCCAGGGTAGCATCTGCTGCAGTGGTTTGGGAGTGGAAAATGTAGATTCAGCCACGTTATAGCACAGGAATGAATCTATTCTGGTTGCACTTTTTTGCAGAAATACTCAGATAAGTCCATCTATGGAAGACAGCCACTGGTAAGGCCATACTTTCTGAGAAGGACTGGCAGAAGGGCCTCACACCGAGGCAAAGCTGGGCGGTTTGAAATAAATATGGGAGTAGGGGATTCCACAAAGGCTAGAGATGTGATCTAAATCTTACCAATTTCTGTTGGCTAACACGTGCCACCTGCTTAGCCTGCTGGCTTTGGGGGAACCATATGCCTAGAGCCTACATTTTTGCATGCATTACGCATGAAGCAGTGCATGCAACTAGGAAGCAATGCACGCAGCTAGCTGTGTAACTCAGGGCTGAGGTATCCTCACAGTTGGGTCCTTCAATAGAGAGTTAAAGCTTCCCTGTGAGCCTAGCCCTGGATTTCACATTTTCAGTGTCTGCAGTAGCTGGCTGTATTTCAGGGAGGGAATACGGCAGAATTGTTGCTATTTCACATTGTTGCTAAGATGTCGAGGTTTCTGGACATCTTCCAGAGGTGTTAGCTCAGTGGGTCAGTTGCCAAGAAAACACTGCTGCATGTACATACAGGTTTTACTCTTGTGATTCATGGTGTCATTGTTTCAATGGATGTAGCCATCACAAGAGATTATGGCCAGACTTCAGCTAACATGAATCCAGAGAGCTGAACTCTTGAATGGGAGCTGGTATTTATAATCTAGTCAAATAAGACTTAGGCACCAATTAAGTTCTCAGGTGAGCCCTCTCAGTAGATGTTATGTGTAACCGAATGGCTAGCTGGTCTGAAGCCATTCAAGCTGATGGCTTCAGGGTTATGTATAGAACAGTCACAAAATTATGTGGCCACAAACGGACCACAAGTCCACATTGGAGAGGACTGTCTGCAGTCATGCACACGAAAGGAACTCTTTCCTAGCTGTGACAGTTTGAGTATTCAGACACAGAGCTAGGCATTTTCAGTGTTTATTCAGCTTTTCAGGGGAACAAACAGGTCCTTGTCAAAATGAAAAAAATATTGAAAGAAAGAAAATGGTTGTTTAAAAAAAAGACTCTTTCATTTAGAAAATGAGCTTGAACAAAGCGTTTCAGCTCTTCAAAACTATCTGAAAGTGAGTGATTCAGTTCCATATGAAAATATTGTATCAAAGAGAAGAATATTATCTTTAATTGCTCCTCCACCATGCTGTTTCTGACTCCTCTCCGGGTTTGAGAAACAGTCAGCATCAGCAGGGTGAATCATCGGTGCTGCATACATCCCTGTTTGGCAAACTGCAAACAACCATCTCCTGGGACTCCGCTCCAGTTTGCACATTTATCCCTACTGGAGGCCCTAGCTAAAATAAGGAACACCACATCTGCAATGTGCATTTATTCTGCTTCCTGAAAAAATAAGAGTAGATGAATATAAAATACTCTTTGAGGGGTGGAAGGCAGGATGTTTGGGGAAGGAGGGTATCTGAACAAGAATCTTTTAAACTTTCTGAAGGCTGGTGAAAACCATGAGGCAGAAGTGTGGTCAGCAGAGGAATTTACGTGCAAACGTGCTGGACTCCTTGCAGGAAATACAAAAGGGTTTATATATTTGGAGTCAAGGGTCAAATCAATGGTGAACACACTCTAGCAAAGTTTATCCCTCGCTTCTAATTTAGGTAGTTTATTCACTTCTCACGTATGCCAAATAAGGAAGTTTATCCACACTTCATTTTCTGTTTCTCAGTTGTTCACAGAGTTACTAACCTTTCATTGTTTCTTTCTTAAGGATATTGAATTTACCCCAGGACTAGGAGCTGATGTTCTAGGAATTTTATAGTATGAAATATGTAATCTACTAAGTGAAGTAACTGTAGTGGAAAAAAATGTCATGTTTTCTAAGAGACGGTGGAGCAGTGTGCAGCTAAATCTGGTGAAGAACTGAATGCTTGCATTTTCCATTGATGTCAGCTCTCAGGATATTGTCTTATAAATGGCAAGCTGTCTGAAGAAGTATTGCAGACTGGCAGCGAGTAGGTAGTTTTAAAATAGATTAAGAAATTAATGACATAAAGGAACACATAGCCTGAAAGGATGAGGTTTTTAGTGTGTCTTGATACTTTCCTGTGTATTTAGAGCCACTCTACTAAGTGTATTGGGTATTTTTGCGATGTTTATAACCAAAAAGCTCTGCTACATCAATCCTACAACCCAGAATTATTTTAATTGTTCTAATTTTGAGGTTCTATTTCCCTTCAAAAGTCCTAATAAATGGATAATCAGTGCGAGCGCATCTCTAGTCACTCTTCTGTGACTATCTGAGATTACCTGATATATAGAGATGGAATGACATTAATTCTGTTGTTTCCAAGGCTGTCTCATTGAATCAGTCTGTTCCCTTCTTGACAGGGTGCTGTCTATATATAATCCCCTATAACAGAACATACCGGACTTTGAACTGCCAACTCTATCTAAAATTGCATGAAATCTCTGTTATCTGGAATCAGTTCGTTCACTAAGTGAAAGTCACCTTGAAATGCCCTGAATGTCCTTGATTCCCTCAAATATGTATTTGATTCCCTAATTCAGTGATTATTGCTTGTAATAACATCAGGGGAAATACACATGGAGACGAGAAGTGTTACTGATGGCTCACCAGGGGAGGTTTCCAGCAGCAGTTTGATTAAAAGAATCATACTCAGTTCCCATTTAAGACCAGGAATAAATTGTGGAGCTCTTTTTAGCTATTCTAGCTTGTGACTCATTGTGCAAAGCAGTGTTGGCTCTAAGATATCTTTCTGTTTCACCCAGCAATAGAGCTAGCCTGGGAACTAAAGAGCAGCAGGATGCAGGGAACTATCAGCTATGAAAATTCTCACATTTTATGGAACTTTAAAAAATAAACTGAAGCACCAAAGAAGACAAAGTTTTCACTTTTGTCAAATTTATTTTTTTTAAGGAGGTTTCTGGTTTTCCTTAATTTCTTCTCCAAATGTAATTTACCACAGAAGATATGACCATTTTCCAATTTGTTGTAGGTTGACAAAAATGTGCTGACTTACTCACTTTTTTGCCCTAGTGCTCATTTTCTTTCATTCTGTAGAAGGCTGAGATCTTTCATTCCCCCAAAGAAAGGACTCTGGCTCAGCTGAGATGAGATGTTCTCATGGAAATATTCAAGTATGCGATTATTATGTGATACGTCCTTACATGTTCTCAGAGCTGGCTAAGTCATGATAATCCGTTCTCCTGTGGAAAAGCCAGCCTACGATCTTCCCTTCCCCCTTTTTGTGGGAGACTCTAAGAAGTCAGTTGAGATATGTGCAAAGGGTGTGAGCAATTTAGGGATGAGGTAAGATGTTTTATAATTTATGCATTGCTGATTGGGTGTAAATTATGCTGGATGGCGAGATCTTGTGAGGTTCTGGTAGTCACTGCCTCGAACAAAATCCAGCTATTTCTTGGCATTGTCTAGAGAAAAGCAGCCACAGTCTCGCTGGTTTCTTTCCTCTGTCGAGGGGTGTACTAGTGGCCTTGTGCTAGTTAGGCCTTGAAATAAAAAAGTTTTCAGATTCCCTGAAAACCATTGGCTTTGTGTCAGAGCAGAAGGGAAAAGAGGGTCCTAGAGGGCAGCCGCATGTGTGAGTGTATCTCTCGTCTCTCCCATGAGGAGCAGACTTCGAGGGCTTCCCGTTCCTGGAAATGCATGGATTTAACAAACCTCTGGCACCTCCACCTGTAAAACCAGAAAGCAACTCTGCCCCTTTTGTGTTACTGACAGGAATCCCCCATCTTACTCTTTATTCCCCAAATTTCAAACCTTAAGGATATTCTGCCCCACATGAGCCAGCTGGGGAGGTAATTGTCATTACCCATTGCAATGTCAATGTAACTGCTTTCTTTATCTCTGTGTACTGTAAAGGTGAAAGGAGAATGCCCAAGCCGTAAAGTCTTTGTTTGTCCTTCTGCATTCCTCAAGAAGGGAAGCTAACCTTGTAATCAAGCTTTTTCAGTGATATGTTTTTGTCTTTGCACCATTTCACTGCTCAAAAAAGTGGCAACTGTATCTACCTTTTTTTTGGGAAATACATGATTTGAAGTCAAGAGTGTATATATTGAAGATATATTAAGATTTAGGTGTCCTAATCTAAATATTCCACTCTTTGACTGTTATTTGAGTCTTCTGGGTGATTTGTACAATAGATAATACACAAGGCAGCTGATCCCATTGATCATCACTAGACTCTTAAACTCCAGAGGGTCTCTGCCACTGGACTGACAACCAAAAAATTTCAACAAGAAAACTTTTCCAGGAGAATGTTATACAGAGATCTTCTGAGGGACTATCAAATCCAGCAGAATACCCTCATGTTGTCAATAAACTTTGGCCTAAGAATTATTATCCAGACTGCACAGAGGACACCTTAACTAGGGAAAATAATTTAAATGTTTTTGCACCATTAGCTCCTGACAGTTGCATTATAACAGGTCTCTTAGTAAACACTCTTATTAACTGCTTCATGCAGGTTGTGATAGTACTCCAGTACATATTTATCTTATTTTATACTACCTGTCTTCTAAGATTTTTTCTTCTGTGGGGAAAAAATCCCACAACTCCTAGAAATACATTTTAAAAATAGCTTCTAATCTTGCTTCTTAAGTGCACTTCTAAGTTCCACTGAATACAGACAGATATGATGAGAGTATTTTTTTGTTTGTAAAATGTCCATGGAGATATATATACACAGTGAATGTAACACAAAGGCGAGGCCACAGCGGTGTTATTCTGATGAGAGAATCAACATGGGCTGCTAAGTGGATATGAGGGAAAAAACTGATTAAAAGTCATTGTAAAAATCTCTTACAATGGAAATCTTTTTTCAATTTCTACTGCAGAAGAAATAATATATCTCCAGTAATGCTTGTTGAAAAGTTGTTGCCATGAAACTATGCAGGCCAAGAAGAAAAATAAATCAGTGGCTTGGCTTGGCTTACAGAGTTATACAAGGAAGAAGAACATACAAGGCACGCTTTTGCCCTCTGCATCGCCTGTGCCTGTAAGAGGTTACAGCCCACACGTGAAAGGGGCTTCTTAGAAACATTATTTCCAGTCCTGTTCAAAAGGAGAAAGAAGGTGGTAGACCCTTGACTGCAATCCTCCCCTTTTCCCCAGGGCCAGGCTAAAGTAGCCAGTGGCGGGAGCTGGCCTGGAGAAAAACTCTCCTCTCAGACAGCTCAGTAATACTGGGATTTGGGTAAGCTCTTGTCTGTAATCATGTCCAGAAGCTACCTGCTCCTCCCAGAGGTGAGTACAGTGGGTTCAGGAGTAACAGATTTGGAGAGAAGGGTCTGTGTTAATCTGGTACTGAGGCATGGAAAGGACTGTGCGAGCAATAGAGAAGGGGCCTGGTATTGGGGGAGCTGTGCAACAGGAGAGGATGAAGATGGATCTGCACAGAGAGGCTGGAGGCTGAATGTACTCCAAGGTGGATATTCTTAGGCTACACCTGGTGCCCTTGGTTTGTCATGTTGGGAAGTCTGCCAGCTTCCTACAGGGGTTAGGCATAGCCTACAGGTCGGTTTACTACTCCACTTTGAAGACGAACTTTCTGGCCATTAAAAACATGTTTTTAGTAGAGTGTGCTTGGCTGTGTGGTGAGATAGAGTGGGAGAGTTCATCTGGTATAGGCAGTATGCCTTCAGGTTGTTCACACGGGGTGGGAGGGGTGGAGGGGGAAGGGAAGGGTGTGATTAGAGGAGACAGCCAACATGCATATTCACCTTCTCCATCGCTTCTCGGTGAACTACCTCTAGATTAGAGGCATTCCTCAACTAAACTGATAATCAAAGTGGATTTTTTTATTTTATTTGACTTTATTTGGTCTTTCTCTGAAAAATAAACCTTTGGTTTTGTCTTTGAAGTCTTTGTTATTTGTTTGTCCTAAACATATGTGCATGTCTCAGGGATACTGGTCCCCTTCCCCCATATAAGACTGAACTTTCTTTAACCCAGCCCTTCCCATTCACGAAAATGCCTCTTTGACCCGAGTTATAAAGCAGTTGACCTTTCCACCTCCACATCCCTCATTCATATGCAATTCTTCTAAGATATCTACATGACACAGGACATCTTTATGGGTGAACACAAAGAGCAGATAGACTTAACTTCCTAACAATACTGCCTACGTTTTAAAAGACCTCAGCATCTGAAATGTATTTTAACCTGTATAAAATACAACATTTCTGGGCATCTCTGCCTTGTACATCTCGCCTCCCTGTCTACAGGGAACTGGGACAGTTGGCAGCCATCCTCACTTCTGGCAAGGTGAAAACTTTGGGGTGAAGACACATGCACGATTGTGACAAATATTCCTCCTAAAGAAGCAAGCTTAAAAAAAAAGAAAGTAGACAAAGTATCCTACTCCCTCCACACTTGTGTATGGTAAACTTTGTCTGTTGGTACAATAAAGAAACCTAAGAGACCATAATTATGTTTAGTTTCCTTACAGTCTCCCCAGACAGAGAGCTATGGACACAGTGCAATCCTGTCTTCTGAGCAGGAGACACATCTTAAAGTTTATGTGGTGTAAAGCTTAATGGATCTCTAACACTGTCTGCTACTTTTGGAAAGACTTTTGTAAAGGTTTTTTTTCCTTCACTGCCATAACCCTTGGATAAACATTTAATCCTTCTAAAAAAAGCATCTCAGAATGGCCACGTTTTGTGAGTACAATTCAGTTGCTTTGCACAAACATAAATAATAGCAAAGATAAGAGAGAAGGGAAGAACCTACTCAAATACCTTTTATTTTGAGTAATATCAAATTTGCTGCTACCAGCTGCCATAGAGCATGCAGGTCCCCGACGATACATCCCAGAGCCACCTTACATAGAAAAAAATATGGCATAAAACAGGCCAGCAAATAACATTAGTTCTCTTTTTGCCATCTGATATTTGGTGCCACCATATCTTGATCCCACATGCTGGGGCTTGTTTCCTTCATCTAACGTTACCTTTTTTACCCACTAATGCTTTTGTAGAAGATGAGAGATCTCAGTGCAGTGGCTGCTTGCATTTGTTCTGCCAGGCTCTGTTTGCTGCAATGGTATCATTCTACATCTCATTAAATAGTCAAGGTCAAACCAGCAACTAAGATCTCCTGTATGTGGTTCTCTGTGGGTGGTTAAATAAATGAAGATTTCAATAAATATTTGATGTCTTCTGAGAGACGAGAAGTAGCTTGCTTTGTTTTTACAGAAGGTCCTGGACTAACATCGATTTTTAAGGAAACAGCCAGCCCATAATATATGTTTAGAAGCAATTGTCTTGAATCCTTATGCTGCAACAGTGGCAGATCTTCATTTAATGACAATGTTTTTGTTCATCTGATTTGTAGTTCCCGATTCATGAAGTCATCTTACTCTGAAAGGAGCATCCCTCCGTTGTCTGCAGAGGCAAGATTCCCTCCCCCCTCCCCCTGCCCCGTTTTCTACACATGCTCTTGCATGGCTGAGCATCAGCTCCCGTTACTGCTCGTACCATTAATGAGTAATACCTGCAAAAAGTGGCAGACCTTTCTCCAACTAAAATCCCTGCATAGACATGTCCATGGTTATGGCATCCCCTTTCTGTCCTCGAGGGCCCCAAGAGGAGCAAAAAGTTATTTGGGAAATCCCTTGCCTTGAGGAAATTCTCGGATAGCAGAGACCTGGCAAAATCATCTCTCTGCCTCCCAGTCACAGGTTTTTCTCTGAGTAGGAGCCACTGTGGCCATGCCCGAAGAGTGACTGTGCCTGGAGTCTTGCCATATATTAAGGTTTCTGGTCATTACATTTCCCAGAGGGATTCGTTGTTGGCTGACAAAACCTGGAGCCATTTGGGACTGTCTGGATGTAGATGTTGAATGAAATGGCAGTATACAGTCCTCTGGGATTGGGGGCGGTGGGAGGGGCATTCCTCTATTCTCCCCCGGAATGCTTTGTCCGGTCTCATAGATCCAATCTCATGGGTTTTGACCATGTCAAAATACAGTCCTGGTCTAGGATCCAGACTAGAGATTAGTTTAATTTATATTGTGTGATCAGCTGTGAAACAGAGGTCTCCGACATCTGCTTCTGTTCTGCCTGATAGTCAGTGGTGCAGGATGGTCCATACTGCCTCTATGAGAAGCTCAGGTGGAATCAGACTCCAGAAGGCAAATAACTTCCCTTTCATCCTTCTCTACCCCCCAAAGATAATGAATGTGGAGCATCTGTTCACTGGCAGACTACCTAAGGATAGATGACATAGCTGTCTTTGGGATGTAAATGTTCTAAATTTCAAAACAGGACAGAAGATGTTAATTTGATTAAGCATGAGGCTGACCTTTGCAGAAACTGTCTAAAGCAGATAACAGGCTTTCTGAGGTCAAGAAGAAGAATAGTTAAAACTCTAGACTGGGAGTAGAGGGACCCCAAAAGTGTAACTTGTGATGTAATATATATGACAAAATTTCAAAATATCTGAAGCATATTTATATGAATGCCCGATATATTAGGAATTTAAAAACAAATGTAATGAGCAACACTAGAAAAACTTGCAGTTATTTAATGCCCTTTCTGTTTGTTCGAGATGAAATCTGTAGTGTTGTTCCTTTAATTCCAGGATTATTCCATTCCTAGAAGTAGACATTTTTGTGCTGATTTATGTAAGACACAATTATATGGTGAGCTACTGTAGACAGGATGGGCGCGTATATCTTCTTTTATGTGCTAAGTCAAAGAAGAAAAGTTACATTGACAGTATCACGAAACGTAGGTATCCAGTAATTGTCAGTTTTAGCAAATGAATGTAATACTATGAGTGTTACTCTCTTGAAAATTGCAATAGCAGCTCTGTTTCATTCTGAACATAAGTATAATCCCTGTCATTAAAACACAGCCATTCTCTCTCACTCCTGCGGCTGGCAAAATTTTTCTATTCCAGTGAACAATGGAGTTAGTGTCTCAGCCCTCTCTCTGGTGCATCCCATATATACTTCAGAAAATATTGCACGTCTGAACCTCCATCTGGCAAAACCAAAAGGAAATATTAGCATAATCAAACTCATAAGTGCTTCCAGAACACTGTCATGGACAAATGTATCCCAGTAAATTCACTGTAAGCCATTGAGTGATACTTTTGTTTATAACTGAACCAAAATGGCTCCATCTGTTTTATATTCGTTCATTTTGCCCACAATCAGAATATCTACTTTGTTTGAAGCATCCAAAGAACAACCCTTTTTCTCACTCTAAAAAACAGGTGGAAGCATTATGATCATTAAAGAGCTGATTGCCTGGACTTATTAAAAAAAAAGCATACATTTATGCTCTATGGAATGGTTTGTGTTTTGGAGGTTTACTCACAAAAAAATTTACAGAGGAAAAAAAACCTATAAATTTAGTCTACTATACTACTGAGTAAAGTTGCTATACTTTGAGATACTGTTAGTTAGGTCTCACTTAGCCTGATGGTTGTGGTTTCTAGAGCTACTAGTTCTAACAATCGTTCTCACCACTGCTGCATATGAAAGATAATTAGAGAGAAATGCAGGCAAATACAGGCTGATTGACTTTGCTTGGGGGGGGTTGGTGGTTTGGGGTTTTTTTTGGTTGGGTTTTTTTTTTTTCTGTAGCAAAATTAAGCTGATCCTTGGCAACATACCTGAGATTTTTAATGATTTCTGTAGTGATGTATTTCTGAAAATTGCCACTCAACTTCAGGACTTGGAGACGGAGTGAACTGAAGGTGTTTCACAGCCTCCCCGGTGTGTAGGTTGCAAAAAAAACTGTCTCTGCAAAAAGGAGGCTGAATCACAAGCAATACCAGGCAGCCTGCAACAGACCTTTAGAAATGAGAGACGGCTTGTACCATTTGCCAAACAGTGGGGAAAGTGTGAAGATGACTAAGATGATTCAAAGCCCTTTTAAAAGCCCTTGCGTGCCTCATCATGTTCAATTTTACAGAGGGTAATTTACTCCCACCACAACTTTTTGCTACATTCACATGAAAACCTGGAAACTGTTGTGAAGTTAGTGTAGTACTAGTAGAAGGTACTAGACCTAATCTTGGAAAGCTTCACTCTCCATGAAGTCTGAATGGGACTGTGAGGGGAAAGGGTATTGTAAGAAATTGATTTTACGTTCACCTCAAGAAAGCAGGAGCTAAACCTCTCTCTCTGTTCATGCAAGGTGAGGACACAAGTCTGCTTACTCTAATGAATTCTTGATGAGAAACTCAGCCCATGTCCCACCTCAGGAATTGTCACCATAGATCTGAATCAAAGTTGAACAGTATTATAGATATTATTCTACAGTGATGAAGAAGAGACTGCAAAACAGTAAGATGAGAAAAAATATTTTCTATTGCCTGGTTGGGCAACAAACAATACTTTTTCTCATTTTACTGTTTTTTCTATTTTGATTTGGTTTAAGTTAGTAACTTTCAGCAAGGGTTACAAGACTGCATTGCTCATGATGAAACCCCAGTACAGCAGTTACTCCAGCCCATGCATTTTCTAAAAGATAAGGACAAAAAGGAGTTACTTTAAATGATAAATTACTTATTTTGTTATCAGCTCAACACACTGGGCAATGTAATGCTATCTGTTTTTAGAACAGATTTCATAGTGGAGTCAATGACAACCTCTTAAAAACTGATAGAGTATTAAGGTCCTTTGTACTTTTATTCTTGACTTCTGGGATGAACACCATCAAGTACTGAGGAACTGTTGAAAGTTAGTGTCCTGAGTTTTTCAGAACACTGATAATGTTTTATCTTTATGGCCAAAAAGAATAATCTTAGGGGAGAAAGCTTCCTGTCAGTTACCTTGAGAAAGTAATGCAGTTATTGCCATCTCTTTTTCTTTGGTTGGTTCCTCTGTGCCTGGTTTGCTATACTCGAGAGCTTTTATTGTATAACTGACATATTTAAACATATCTATTTGTCTCTCTCGGGTGTATGTTATTCTTTTATTGCTTCCAGTGTGATGATGTAACCATGGCCGAACCCATAATAAGCCTAGGTGTGGAACATGAAACTGAAAAAAAAAGAGATAAAATGCATAATATCCCTTTAAAGTTCGTAAACTCAAAGCTTTCTTCAGCACATGTTTATAGATGAACACTTAAAGTATAAGAAACCGGGACAGATTGACAGTGTCATAGAGTCCCAATTAGAACAAGCCATTCAGTTTGAATAGATAGAATATGAATGACTGAGTTTTCATTGGGTATTATGAATCTGTTGAAAAAAGCTTGTGTTTTATCAAGAAAAAGGGATAAGGAACATGACTTGTGCCACTTTATCTTCTATGACATGAAACAAACAGCACATAAACAGTGACAGAAGACTTGTTGGTGCATGGCTACAGCTGCTGAGGTCCATAGCATATAGCACCTATCAGAGGCCATGGCTGCTTCAGTTCCAGGGTCTATATTTACATGCTAGAAATAATTACAAAGCTGACCATCATCTTCTTCCACAGTGTCTGATTAAGTGCCATACAACAGATCAAGGGTTAAAGGTTTCTTCTGGGTTACATTTTTCTCATGGTTATTTTGCCACCAGTGAACTTACCAGAGATTTTCTCTATCCAGAACAACTAAGAACAAAATATCAGGTACATCTACTCCTGCTTGCTGTCCCCTTGGCAAAGAGGTTTGAATTGGCTGCAGATTATCTTTTTTTTTTTTTCTTTTTCTTGATGCTGTGGTTGTAGGAAGAGATTTAACTCGGTAGTCTGGATGTAGGACTCACAGATGACCAGTAAGGGTAGGTGGAAAAAGCACTAAAAAAAATATTGACAGGCATTGTTGATAGCACAGGTCCTACTGGGACACCAGCAGAAGCTGGAGCAGACACAGAGCCACAGTCATAAAATGGACTTTAAGGTGTATGCATTTCCTGAACTGCATTTTAAAACCCAAACTCACAGAGCATCACAAATAGCTCTCTGTGAAGGAATCCTGTAGCACTGGTGTAGTTTATGGTCATGAGAAAAAGCCTAAATTTTGTCTGCAAAAAACCCTGACAGAACTCATAGCTGGGGGAAGGGCTAAATAAAGGACCTTTGATTAAGACATGGGAACAGAGGTAGACGGGCTCTAATTTGGTCATAGTGTTTTTATTTAGTGAAATTCCATTGCTACAAATCCCCGTTGTATGCTGGTTTTTGCTGTTAAATCTATTTTTATTAACATGGAATATGAAATAATCTCAAGGCCCTGGAGTAATCTGCCCAGTGTTTCACATACACTTGCAATATTTTCAGATTTGCTGAAAGAAAAATAATATGAACTTGTCTGGAACAGTGTTTTGCCTCACTCCATCCTGCAGTGATTAATTACAGTTGCATTTCAGTCCCTTGGAATGGAGGATTTTTAATAGAAATACTGTGCAGCGTGCCACCCTTCTCAACTCTGCATATCCAGACTGGGCTTGTTGCAGCAGGTTTCGCTTACGTCTTAAAATGCCTTGCAAGAGCTGAAGCTGTTGAGGATATTTTCAACCTTACAAGTCTGCAGAGATCTTGAGTCATATTCTGCGCAAGGCTGGTGGTATCTACAGCAGCACGCAGCAGAAAAGCTCTGCGGTGCAAAGCTGACTGTTTAAGCAGAGGCTGCACGAGCGGTGGTGCTCTCTGGGTCTAACCCACGTTCCCTTGACTGCTTCAAAGGGCCGAGAGCCCTCACTCTCTCAAGCATGTCTCTATCGCTCTTGCAATCAGTAGCTCATTTCTGACTGCTGGGGAGTAAGAATAGTCTCATAGTTAATGTATGAGCCTTGGGTTTTATTCCTGATTGTACAGGGTATGGCTTTGGAGATCATTTTTATTTCTGTGTTTGCTTTTGTTTCCTCCATTGTAAAATGCAGGTAATACAGTTAGCTATTCCAAATGCTTTGATTTTATCCACTCTGCTGTCCAGAGCACTAAAGAAACTCAGACAGGGAAACACAAAGCACAGCAAAACAAAGGAGCAAGTCGCCATCCCTGAGCTGCTCTGACGCAGGTTGTTTCTATATTGGCAGTAGCCTTTTTCTTGTCACACAGAGTACAACTGCTGTTTCACAGTGCCCCAGTTATCCCAGGGTCTGTATTTTCAAGATAGGGAACATGAGATGGGAATCTATACTGAGAGTACATGGCAGGTCTACATCACCGTACTGAGGTCCTAACTGAGGACAGAGGGAATGTGAAGGTTATTGCACGGGACTTGAAGTAAGGTGCAGGGAGGAAAATGTCAGTGGTTCCAGCTGAATAAATTCTGCACTTGAATTTCAGTGACACAGGGACAAAAGACTGAAAAGTGTGAGTGACAATTATCTGTTTCTTGAACACCTCTCTTCCCTACCGGAATCTTGACATATAGTCAGCTTATAGTCATAATAGTTTATAGACAGCTTATAGACATATAGTCACACTTAAGTGCCTCAGCAATTTTTCCCTCCTAAATCAAAAGGAAGGCGCTGGAGGGTTTTCAGACTCCAAGAAGGGCTGATAACTTTGATGGCATCACTACAGGTTGTGCATGTCAATACAGTTTTCCCTTTGTGACATTTTGCAGTGCTGCCAACATTCACAAGTTATTTATAGTTGAAAAAGAATATATCTAAGAACTACCTCTTAAAAGAAAATTGTTATTTTTCCCTATCTTAAGAGAAAATATTATTGGGATTAAAAACAATGAAAATGTCCTAATCTTCTCTTTATATTTGATTAGTTTTCTTTCTTTGCATTTACTTGTATGTCTTTTGCACTCTTTATGTGGGGTGTTCAGACCAATGTAGGTCAAAATCCTCTTATTGATTAGCAGACGTCATTGTGAATACACACTAATAACACTGGGGCTCCATAAATATTTCTTTGCCTACACTGCACTGCAGAAATAACAGGTTTAGTCAGTTTTCCTTTTCCTCTCATCATTTTCTAGCCTCTCCTTACACTGTAGCATAAGTTTTAACAAAATGCTAGATTTTCTTATCTGGCAGAACAAGCAGAGAACAGATTTTGGAACTGGATGGAAGAAGTGTAATAACTTTCGGATACCCATAATTAGCTAGGTCACAAGATGTGCATAGAGCGTGTACCTATTTCTGTCAGTACCCTGCAACCTTAAAGTTAGGCTCTTAAAGTTATTCCTGAATCATTCATTAAATGCAGATTAGACTTGCTGTCTTACCTAATCAAGCTTTCAGGCTGTGAATTTCCTGAGTCTGGTGTCATTAGCTCTTCAGTCACTGGGAATGCAATGACGAGGAGTGATGGCTGCCTATGACAGGCCCACTTTTTACTTGGCTCCCCATCCCTCTTGGGCAATTAGCTTCATCTGAGTCCTTGAAACATCTTTTAATAAAGCCTTTTTTAAACCTTAGTGGGAATCTCTAATTCCTGTAAGCAACCGTAAGCCAATGTATTGCGTCTGAAATGCACAGTACCTTTTGTTGGAGCAGCCATGTGTCCCAGTTTTTCCCTGTTATTAGTAGTAAACACTTCAAAAGGTACAGTTTTGATCAAAGTGCAAAGGGTTGAAGACAGAGATAAAGCAACTACTAACTTAATAAAAAATATTTTGTTTGGCTTGATGTGGATTATTTGTTTTGGGTGATAATTGGTATATTGGTTTTCTATTTCACATCCTCTCTAAGACAAATGGTCTCAGAATGACAAAAATAAACACTGTTTCAAAATTGCATATTACTGAAAGCACAGTATGCTGAAGGAAGAAAAGCTTTTTCTTCTCATGAACTAGGATTGACATTTATCATGTAGGCAGATATATTGTAGTAGTTAGATATGAGGCCCAGGGTCTAATAAAATATTATTCATATATATTGTTATTATCATATAAATTTATAAAACACAATATGGTGATGGCATGACAGACCAGTCATTATTAGACTGACATAATTACTTCTCAGAATGGAAATCATCTCAATATTCCACGAGCTTAGATTTTTCCTGTTTACTATTTTTCTTTCTGAAAGGCAAAGATACTTTCACAGTCCTCTCTCTTCCTTTAACCTACATAGCTACTCAGTGCACGGAAAATGCTCTGAGAAATAAGAATGGATTTTCACACAGGAATGATCTGACATTTCCATTTACCTGGGGACTTTATAAGGATTAGATAACCAGATGGAAATAGAACTTTACTCAAAAGAAATTGAGCTGGATCCTGCAAATCGCTTAAGAGCATGGTCAGATTTCTTCAAATGAACAGTCCCGCCAGCCCAGCTCACTCCCATTCGGACAGAAGCCATCCCTGGAGTGACAAGTGGAGAAAAAGACTTCAACATTTACCCTATTACCTGCTAGGCTGTGAGCTTGTAAGATGTTTAGAAAGTCAAGGTCCTAGTATGGAGGTTGAGGCCATGCAGAGACCATCTATTACACAGCGCTTCTGTGGTGATCTCTCTATTGACTCTGGCAGCCTTGAAAAACAGGAGCTTGCACCATTTGTGGTTTTCTTGTCCTTTAGCCACTAAGTACAATAGTTATAAACTCAAAACTGACACCTGGAGTACAAGGCCTGAAAAAAACCCTCCATGCACGTTCTATGCTAACGGGAGCAGTGCAGTCCTCATTTCACATTTGTGTCTTTGGGAACCTCTGCAAAGCTAGAGGAAAAACGAAGAGCATTTTCTCCAGCCACCTTTACTACAGGTGATTCCTCCAGCTTATCTGCTCCCTGCTCTTCCTCAGAATAAATCCCTAAACTGAAATCCAAAGGAACAGGACACCTGACCTTTCAGGTATTCAGTCTCCTAACTCCGCTCGTCACAGGAGGAGAATGGCCTTTCCTGTGAAGGGAGTGTGGCAAGCCAATTGAACTTCGATTAATGGATGGGATTACTCATGTCAGTGCTTAGTCACATCAGAGTTTTCATGATCAGGCCCTAATTTTTTATATTGCTTCCCCCACACCCTTGATGATATGATGAGTTCTTCTCCAGAGACAGACATGCAGAGCAGAACATGGTATTTAAGAAGTCTCATCAGGGACATTTTACTCATTCTGTGATTACTGCATTTTTATCTGTGGGTTTTATCATTCATTTAGTGCTTGTTTGTCTCTGAAATAATTTAAAATTCTTCAGTTTCAAAAGGTCATCTGGCTATGATTTCCATTGCTAGTCGAAAAGCATTTAAGAGGGTCTGATGTACTTCTACAGATAGTAGGAGGAAATTATGTTTACCACCCTCTTTTAAGCTGATCTGCAAAATGCTGTCCTTTCAAACGTCTCCCAGGAACACATTGTGAGTGAGGATGGTATTTTTTTTCAAGCCTTGTTTTTCTCTTTTTTTTTTCCTGCAAAATGCTGCTTTTGTGTCCTTTAATAGTTCTATCTTCCTTCGTAGGGCATGGTTATTAATCACTAAACCAACCAAAAGACACATTCAGTGCAAGCATCTAGAGGCCTTTCAGTTTTGATTTTGATTCAAGTAATATATTATTTAAGACTGCCATTTGAGGATAATGTAATTAGACTACTTATAGTAACTTTTGGAAGAAATACAATCAATAAAGTGGTGAAGAGATGCATCATCTGAATTATAATATCCTGCATCATCTGATGTGAGTACCATCCCATTATATAGTCTCATGTTCTTCTTCTTGTATCATGTTCAAGTCAGCCAGCTGAAAAGGAATTTAGGCTGAGGAAAGACGAACTTCTTCCCTGACCTTTGAGTAACTCAAAAAAAGTATTCTGCTGCTACACAGTTTTGCAAAAACAGGATAATTGGCTATCCTTCCTCCTTTTTTTTGGAAAGGGCACTTTGTTTCCACTGTCCTTCCCTGCTTAGGTGCACTGGAGATGGCTGTGGAGCAGAGTGGGAGAGAAGGTCCAAAGTCCTTACACTTGCCTGCTTTTCATCTATTTATGGGGTAGCACATCATCAGCAAAGAGGATCCTTACTGGTCGTGGGTTCCATTTCTTACACTGATGAACCCTGCAGGTAGAGTCACCCCACGTTATTGGAGTGAGCTGAACCGTTGGACCTGGCCTTCAGGCTAGTAGATCAGCATCCAGAAGAGAGAGCCTAGCTCTGCTTTCTGTGAAACCTGTCAGCCTTGGCATGTCTGTTGTGCCTCTCAGAGACACCCTTCATGTAGCACTGCAGACAGAGAAGGATTTCTGTCTGTGTTATCCCTGGTCCAAGGCACCCAAGTGCCACACAAACTCTTTTTCCATGTTTGATCTTGGGGCTTCCCAGACAGAAGAGGGCAACAAAGCTGGTGAAAGGGTCGGAAGGAATGTCCTATGAGGAGTGGCTAAGGACTTTGGGTTTGTCTAGTTTGGAGAAAAGGAGACTGAGGGGTGACCTCATTGCTCTCTCTACAGCTTCCTGAGGAGGGAAATGAAGAGGGAGGTGCTGAGCTCTTCTCCCTGGTATCCAGTGATAGGATGCATGGGAATGGTTCAAAGCTGCCCCAGAGGACATTTAGACTGGACATTAGGAAGCATTTCTTTACCAAAAGGGTGGTCAGACACTGGAACAGGCTTCCTAGAGAGGTGGTCGATGCCCTAAGCCTGTCAGGGTTTAAGATGCATTTGGAAAATCCCCTTAATAACATGCCTTAGCTTTTGACATGCCCTGAAGTGGTCTGACTGGACTAGCTGATCGTTGTAGGTCCCTTCCAAATGAAATAACCTATTCTGTTCTAGTACTTTCCAGCAAATTTTCCAGGTCCTTGAATACTGAGTGATGTTAAAAGGCTCATTAAAACCTACCCCTCAAGAAAATATGTAGTTAATATCCACCTGTCTGCTCTAATAACTTGTTTATTGCATATTGTCTCAATGCATTTCTTCTCTGTTTCAGGGGGTGAGATTGAAGAAGTAGTGACTGCCTCTTGTCATACATATATACGATGCAAGGTGATAAAAGCAGGGCTTATATATTGTCTTTTTCAAAATGTCCTGAGGATATCTTTTTATTGTTTAATATGCTGCAGTGCATTGACATCCTTACTGGACAAAACTGACTCTATTCTGGGATTAAGAGCAACACAGCTGCACCATGTTAGCACCGAGCCCTGATGAGGTGGGTCCATCAGCTCAGGCAACATAGCTATGTCACTTTGATCTCTGAACTAAAGCAAGCATCCTGAAGAGCTTGATTTTGGATGAACATGGGAGCTTGGGGAATCACTACACTGTAATCCACACTGGGATGGGAACGTACCCAAAATGGCTTTGGTTTCTGGCTTAGATAAAAAACTAGCAAGATTTGTGGTCTAAAATTAGTCAGGATCCCTGAAAAGTTTTGTCATCATACCTCTCATGGTTTGGTATAGAGCCATGATAGCTTCAAACCTGTGCCCGTTGCACTCGCACTTTTAGGAAGTTGATGTCTGGGGAGTCTTGGGGCCTGAGTGAACCATCGATGTCATTGAGGCAGCACAGCCCTTTACCATCATACTGAAAGAGGAAGGGGGACAGCAGTAGAGCGTCCAGTTGCCAAATATACTTAAAATATGTCAAACACTCAGTGTAAGCAACTGTCAACAGGTGCTACGTGACTCTGTGAGACGCTGTGGTTTGGAAGAGGAAGTGGCTAATATTAGAGGGTCCGTGGGAATTTTTCGGTAAAGCCACTGCCTGTACTTTCATCATTGCTTGTTTCTATGATACTAGATTTGACACAGCTGTTGCTTGCAGGGCTTTTCTTTGAAGAGTTAGAAAATCCTAAAGCTGTCATTTAGTGAGTGATACTCTTCTATAAACTATCTGGACTTCTATAAATATTGCTGACTCCATGCAGGGCATTATTATCTAATCTCCCAGGGAACATCTCTAATCACAGTCTACCCGCCAATGTCAATCTAGGACACATCCAACCCTTAGAAATAGCAGTGGAGAAATCATAAAATGTTCTAACACATGGAGTTGGCAGACAAGTGCGAGACAAGATCACAAACTGTGCAAAATGAACAGTTTGCAAGTGAACATGCTTCTCTTTCCTCCATCAAAGTGCTGGCTGAGTATCTTACGATGACTTCAAATTACACACCAGCCTTCTTTCTTTTCTTTTTTTTCCTTCTAAATAAATTTCCCTTTAATCAGAGCTGCCTACTTGACAGTAACATAGTTACCTGCAGTGGATCATCTTCTGTTCCATGACCAAAGTGGTCTCTTTTTTTCATTATGAATTCATAAACAGTTTTCCAGTTGAAACAGCTCTGAGAGTGATGTTAGAATGGGTGTTGTTTTAAGTCTGCTGTGGAATAATTGCAAGACCTTATTAAAACCTCTTCATACAAGCAAATAGTGAAGGAAAATAGAGGTCAGGAAGAACTGGATAGTTCTATTCACCTTTATCTTAATGGAACCCACCATTCAGGAAATGGATTGTGAATGCCAGAGAAATTTTCTTCTTTTCTGGGTTGGCCTCAATATATATGTCTTCCTTGAAAAGGCTATCCATTAGTTAGACAAGACTGTAACAGCGAAGTGTGACTTTGTGATAAGCTCATGTACCATTTTATGCTGGAGAAGGTTTTTTGTGAGGATTTTGAATGCTGGTTCTCTAAGTTTGTTCACTTAAAAAGAAAGAAAAAAAAAGAAAAATGAAGAACAGTGTTCCCTGGTAGACCACACAGGTAGGACATACAGTAGGCTCTTCCTGTACACCATGTATATGACTTCAAAACACCCACTTGCATTGTCTGGCTCAATACAAAAGTACTTCATATTCAGCAAAGGCAAACATATGGCGCTGGCAACATTCCAGGTAAACAGGCTCCTGCAAACAAGATGATAAATATATGGCTCATGTTGGTTGTCTTCGCTGTTACTTATTATTTATGGAGCAACCTTGAAGTGAGATGGAGTATGAGATATGGAACCTTTTATTGCAGCAGTGGTTAGAACTTCACAGGCGTTTTCAAGTTTTTACCCTAGCCATTAGGCAGAAGTTCGCGGTCTTTGTCACATGCCAGCCTGGATACTATTTAAGCTGTACAGGTACCAATGAGATTACCACTTCTCAGAAAGTCTTATTACCTAGTAGTCAGTGTATCATAGTTGTCTAGATATGGGCTTAAAATTTGAAAATCTGGGACTGTTGTATTTTATTTTTTAATTTTAGTAGTGCCATAACATGTAAAGAGTAGGGTTGCCACCTTTGAGACCACGTTCTGGCACACATGCACAATTCCAGGAAAGAGTTTAGTGTTTGTGACTGCTAACAAGCTCTTTTCTTCAGCAAAAGGATGCTACCTGCCAAAATAAGTGGGTCATAAGCCCATAGGTCTCCATCCCGGGAGATACTCAAATGCCTTCTGGGCATGCTCCTGGACACCCTGCTTGAGCAGAAGGGTTGAACCCGATGAGCTCCAGAGATCCCTTCCAACCTCAGCCATTCTGTGATTCTGTAAGGTGTTTCCTCTTGGCCTGCTTGAGCAGCTTTAAGCCACAATATATTGGATCTAGAATTCTCATTTTAGAGGTATAACCTCCCTTGCATTGTCTAGAGGACACATGCATTGCACTCAGGCCTGTGGGTGACAGTTCAAGTCAGGAAAGTATTGAAACCACTCAATGTGGAATTAGTCAGCACAGTTGTTGTAGGAAGAGACAAGTACCTTCATAGCTCCATTCAGAAAAGCTGAACTCAGAACAGATGACCTGCAGCAAAGGAACACTTCGTTTTTCTGTTCTGGTTTGGGTTTTTTTCTTTGGTGGGAGGGTGTTTTAAACAGTGAATTTTTTCAAAGGGGAGGGAGTTGGCAGCGTTTTCTAAAGATGTTTGTGTGCACTCTGAAAAGGCTTCATTCCCATCTCACACATTTAAAGATCCTGGGAGTTCCAGAATCTAGCTGTCCCAACTGATATCTTATAAATTACAAAGTGATCCCTGATGGGGTAAGAAGCTCATAATAAAGTACCTTAAAAAACAGGACCAGAATCAAATGAGATGAGAGATCTCACAACAGCCAGGAGCCTGAGAAGGAGGGTAGCCCCTTACAGTACTGTTTGGACCCTGTGTATTTAGAACAGACATATTTAGGTATCTATCGCATATGTGTTCACAAAAACACAAGAAATCAGCTAGTAAGGATCCAGCAATGGAAGTTACTGGAAGCTATTGTCTGCTCAGCAATATTTCTGTTGAAAAAAACCTTCTGTTGAAATCATTCATATGACATGATACTGTCAGGCTAAAAACCAAACACTGGGAACACAGTCTTAAAAGATTTGGTCTAGTTGGAGAAATTGATTGAATAGATGTTCTGCATAAAGATGAGGCACCTTGCAACTGGTTTAGAGAAGCCCATTCTTCTGTATGATTTTGTTCACAATTCTTGTGAGGGGATCTTTAATTATGCAGTCAACTGATGATAATTTGTAGTGATTGCTCAAAACTAACACATCCTTCTGCTATCAGAGAGATACTTAGAGTAAATTTCCTAACGTATCCATAAAGGTTTGTATTCATCTTCAGTGTCATTGAAACCAGTTCCCAATATACTGTATGTTTAGTAATTATGTTTAATAAGCAACAGCACGAACAGATTAGTGACTCCTTTCCTGAATTAAAATAACAGCATGGAAGCAAAAATATAAGTATAGATTTATTAGAGAAGTTATCTAAAATACAATATTATTTTCCTCTTTAAATTAGACCATATATTATTTCAACGAAAAGATATTTTGTATTATTTCTATGGTTATAACAACTTTTAAAGATAATGCTTAATTTAGGACATTTTTATTTAAAAAATCCAACACTACCATTAAGACATAATCAAGGTTGTTGATAGCATGGGTAAAAGTGTAAAACGGTCTCAAAAATATTTACATGTCAGTTTCTTAAAATCTAAGAAGTCTAATTCTCAATATTCATTTTGTTTTACTTTCTCAAAATACTTTTTTTCCCTAAATCATATCTAGATTCTGTATTCCTGTGCTTTTCACAAAGCTTCAAGTTATCACTAGTTACGTGTACTATCACACCTGTGGATGAGGTTTCTTAAAATGGCTTATTTCACTACCACCATATCCTCTCCCAAATAGCCAACATACTGTTTGTTATATCAAAGTGTCAGTCGCAGTAATAGTCACCAAAATGCACACAGCCACCACCCCCCATGCCTCCCCCAACCCCACACCTTAAGAACCCTTTCCTATTTGGCCAAGAGCCTTTCACATTTCATTAGCTGGCATTTTAGACGCAGAGCAAAAGAAAGAATGGATCTGGGAGACAGGATGTTGCCAGGGCACACATGGCAAAGGTTTGATTTGTGCTTAGCGAAAGGGGCTCCTCACAAACAGCAATTTCTAACACACTCAGCGCCAAGGTTACTGGAAGGAAGCTCTGACTTCTCTGCTCTTCAAAGGCTGACACGGGCGCCAGTTGTCCACCATATGACACACGGGCTCATTCTCAGCACTGAAGCAAAGGCCACGGAGTTTGCACATCTGCGGAAAAAGGCACAAACATCCTCAAATGCATACTCTTGTTTCAGCAGGACTATTGGAATTATACATCTTGGGCCTGAGCGAGGGGTCCAACTGAAAGTTTCACCAGCACTAATGGTCTAGAGGTGGTGTCACCATCTGTGTGTCTCTGCATTTCATCCACACCATTTCCTGCCCCTGATGCAGGGTCTCCTGTCCACAAAATATCCTAGCAAGAACAACTAAGAAAACACAGAAAACAAAGACCTAGGCCCACAAATTCTGAACTCTGTGCACAAAGAGCTGTTTGTCCTTGATCCAGGTCCGAATTGAAACCCTTTCAGAATCCTTTGCGAGTCGTACTGGTTTGACTCTTTTGAAAGTTGGATTTTTTGTGCCTGGTTGATATTCAAACCAATAAATTGACCTTACCCTTGTGTCAAATTAAAGCAGCCAAATTAATTCAAGATATCCTGATTTAAGTACTATGAGTGGGAAAAGTGTTCCACATCAATGGGAGCATATTGTAAGGTTTTAGTGCTTGTTCCTAAAGTAAAATTGATGTTTGCACAGTCTGATGTAATAAAAGCACCTTGATGTCTAAGTGGGCATCTCCAAAACTAAGAAAAATACTGTGCCAAAATAGTAACCCACCCCAAATGTGATCTCACCCAGATAGCTGGAACTGCTGACACAACTGTGTAGGTGGGATACAGGTTTATGTATGACTCAGGCTGCAGGCCAGCCTTTCCCTCATTCGAGGAGGAAGGTCCCCACCAGTGACAAGCCCAGGAGAGGACTTTACCTTCAGGACCAACCGGAACAAAGTTCGGAGCTCAGCCTCTGCCAGGAACTGCTGTGTCACTGCTGCAAACGATAACAGGCTCGCTACACCCTGCTGTAACAGCCAGCTTCTATCCATCTTTGGACACCAATTCAACTTAAACCCAGTGACAATACACTGCTTTATGGTTTCTTGGTTTGATCCATTTTGGAACAAAAAGGCAAGCTGCCACACACTCTGTTTTGATCTCAAATCCATCTTTGAAGTGTCGATGGTAATATGGAGGGGTGTGTGTGGGAGAAACAAGTGATGTCTTTTACCACTTGTAGGTGGTTAAAGTAGGTGTAGTAGGAAAAACAGCTCTATGTTGGTGAATGTGCTCCTGCCCTATAATAAAACCATATTTGCAAACCTTGGATTATCAATAGCAATACCAGTAGTTTAAAACAAGTAAACAGTGTCAACTTTAATGCTCCCTTACAGTTTATTAATGGTAATAATTGCTGTAGTATTTATTTCCAATAGTTTTTCCTTGTCATTTATTCTATCTTTTATTATGTTAAGTCCCACAACAGCTCAGTTGCACATTTTTTAACATCAGCTGAATAACCCCCCTAGAATTATGTGTATATTGTTAGCACGTCTGCCATTCATAAAAGGGATTTAAAAGTTTGAAGGGTAAACTAAAGCCCTTCAGGGCTAGTTTATATTTATAGGCTCTAGATTCTATTTATATCTCGCAAGCACACAGATGTAAACCTGAGGATGGAATCTTGCCTCTATGCAATTTCATTAATGGATGGTGCAGACAGCTAGGGCCAGGAGTGATTTAATCTGCATGAGCTCCTTCCTACTAGGAAGGCTCTATCCTCCTCAAGCTGCTCAACAGAATAGAAGATTTTTTTATTAGGCAGCAGACTTCTGGAATCTGCAAGTTTTGCTTCTTCCAAACAACGCAGTTTTGTTAGAATTGTCACAATTCTGTGTGGGATTTCCCAGTCTGTTCTGCACTGAGTAGAATTTGTAAAACGAACTCTGTGTCCTGGAAATGCTGGAAGATCAACTAATCAACTACAGATCTATGGTGTGAGACTGCAGATGCGGAATACATGCTCTTCAGATGCTTGGTAAACCCCGTATTTTCAGGGCAAGTATACCCAGATAGGCAATGTGTGCATGTACAGCAAACCCGCTGATGCTCACGATACATGCTAGATGAACTCTGCATGTGCAGATGGTCCTTTCATGCATGCTACAAATTCCCACATTTTTACCACATGGCAGCTCTAACCATGTATCTGGAAAGCCTGATTAGAACTCCCCAAATTTTCTCTGGACTGTGTCCAAATGCCTTACGTTTTACTGCAAACTACTTCCATGCAGAGAAGCTGAGTCCTGCCAGAAGGAGATAACTACTTAATGTATATATATTTTATTTTTTTGATACGAGATGCTAGCTAATGCCCTGCATAGCTCTGCAGTACATAAACTGCCATTTCATAGATGAGCATAGATTGCTGAACCAAAGCAATACGTACAACTGCAATACACATCTACTGGCACCATCCATTGAAGACCAACCTGCTCGGGGCTGACCGTGATGGGCTCCTTCAGAACATGCCAGATCACACATTCGAGCAGTGGGGGAGTGGTCAGTGAGCCGGGGTACGTCCAGTAGTCTCTGCATGCAGGAAGCAGTCCAGTGGGGTCAAAATTTGTGAAGGAAGCTTGCTTCCCCTACAATAAAGAAAGTAGGTGGGCTAACATCAGAGGGGTGACCATATATGCATGCTGGGTTTGCAGTAGTAAAGTCTCCTTCAGGGAACATCACATTTGGAGAAAGGCAGAAATGGAGTTTGGCATGTAGTGTTGTGTGCCTCCCATGGTACCTTGGGGTTACAGGCTTTCAGCAATATATTTCTTACATTATAAGACTTTCAAGACATTGTTTCTCATTTCAAATGTTGAATTTATGTTCCTTGCTTCTCAAGATACAATTTGACCCCGCTTGAAGGAACTATGAGTTTTCAGATGCCACGTACACCGATTGCACTGGAAAGAGAGAACCTGGGAGATCTGTTGGAGAGCCCACTGCAGTAAATGGCAACATCCATTTACCTCAAAGGGAGCCTGATGACAAAGATGACAGCATAGTCTCATTCTTTACTTTTCCTGCCCATGTTTCTCAACGGCACAGGCCTTTACCCACTATGAAGGTACATAACGACTCAGGAAGTACTTTTCATTTCTCATTACTTAGCTCATTAAGATCACATACACATTTCACACAATATTCAAATTACAGAAAGGCTTTTTTTCCTAAGCGTTATATATCCCGATCAAACTTCTTATCTGGAGTCCCTCTAGAAATAACCAAGAGAAGCATGCCCTCTTGGAGGAAGAAAATATATCCCAGATGTGGAGATGAGGGCAAGTGCCTTTTCTATCTGTCACCAAGACTAAAAAGGGCACCTAGAAGAGTCGTTCAGATTAGGAAGATGAATTCTACCCTATAGCTTTAAATGCAGGTAAAAGACAGAAGCATAGTCACAGAGATACAAAATGATCACCATTCCAGGTATTCCCTGCCCCGTAAAACTTCATTTGAATCTCTTTTGCGTTTAAGATTACAGGAGTATTAGTGCTGATGGCAGGAAGATTTGTTTTACTTTTGTATGTGTAGCAGACTGGAAGTAAGTACTCCACTTTCTGGAGAAGATAACGGTGCAGTTGTGATTGGTGTCAATCGCAACAGAGAGCAAATATTACCTTGGTTTGAATAGAGTTCAGAGCATCCACAACTTTCTGTATTTCAGGCCTGGCATTTCCTACCTGTAATACAAACCACATGAAAAGAAAATAACCATGCACTCTCATGATACCTTCAGTTTTCTGTTACAGTTCTCAAGGAAACATAGTACATTTTGCCAGCACCACTTCATTATATAACGGGAGTATTAAAGCAAAAGTGACTGGAACTGTAAAAAGCCTCTGTAAAATCATGCCAGTTGACAGTCAGCACAAATAGGTCAGCCAAGGACACTGGGCAGAATAAAGTTATTTTCATGTACAGTGTGTGGATTTATTTTTGGCCTTGAGCTGTTCTTTTTTTTCTTAGAAGTTACCCTCCTAATAAAATCCAGCAAGGCCAGGAGACAGTGCACACTGCTGGGAAGCAATCACCTTCAACTAGCTGTGAAGACAATTCAACTAAGACGAAATGCTCTGGACATTTAACTATGACAGGAAAAGGCAAATAGGTGTTATTTAGGCCGCTTCTACTGCAGATTCCTACACATATAGTTTTGTCAGTTATGTACATCCCCTTTCACCCAGAAGAGTTATGGCAGTGTCACTGTCGTGATGAAGGCAAGTAAGCTGCTACAGGGCCACCCCAGTGATGGATGACAGTTGTACTCCATTGCTGGTGTACAATTTTCATACATAAAGACAAGAATCTGGGCCACCATCTAGTTTGCTATGGGTTTATGCAGTATAGCACAATGCTGGCTTTTTTCTATAACTTAGGCTTTTAGGTCTCCCTGCAACAAAATGAACATACTGGACTTGTCCAAATAATGGAAAAGAAAAAGTTTAACTAACCTTCATGAAGATGCCTACCACAGCCAAACCATCAGGATGCTTCACAGCTTCAGCAAATTTACCATATTTTACATTCCAGTGAACAATATGGAGCTAGGAGCAAGAAAACAAGAAGCATTATGAAGATGATATTCCATCCACAGTATTTTACAAATGAGGATGCAGGGAAGTAATTTATTAAAAATTAAGAGCAGATGGTGTTTTACTGTTGGTATTTAAGAACTTGTGTACAGTTAAGAAATTTCTTGAATCATTCATCTACTTTCAAGTTTCATTTATGCAAAGAGATTTCTGTCGTGCATTTTGTTTTGCTTCTCACTCTTATTCCCAAATGAGCTTTAAATGCAAGCTGTGGCTGTATCATTCTGCTTTTAGTCTGGTGAAAGCCCTGTTATCTTCAGCATGTTTTTTTCATGCATGCAAACTGAAGGATTTTGATATACACTGAAAGACAGGATTGTCCAGTGTGAGGGAGAAGAGGCATTAACTACAGATTTGACCTGCAATTGAGAACGTTTTTAAGAAACTGTCCTGTCCTTTTCTGGAAAGCCTTTTAAAAGAATATGAAATTAATCTCCAGGTGATGCTAGCCAGCATGTTGTTTTATTTTTGATTTCTGAGTTATTTCCAATAACTGGTTGTTTATCTGGCTTTTTCCCCCGTATCTGCTAGTCAGGTTGAACAAGTAATTATGGTACTGTGAACAGATGTAAGGCAATGGCAAGTTTCTCGGATAAGACAAAGGCTACTTTATCTCATGAAAAAGCAGCAGAGCCAATGAATTTGTGGAGCCATTTCTTTTACCCATCAATGCAAATCACAGGTTCTGTCAATGTGCATTTATGAAAGGGTTAAAAAAAGTCTGTCACAGCATCCAGAGGTAGACTTCTAAACAGGGGACAAAGAACAGTAGGATGCAAGGCACTAAAGTCACTCCATTTCTGTAATAAGACTGTAATAGAGAGTCTTAAGTGGTCCAAGGGACATGTGGAATCTTAAGGATATTACAAATAGTGCCTGCAAGGTCTTACTTTGCTACCTGCCCTCTTCAAAGCTCCCTTTGTTTCTTTGCTACCAAAAGATGAAAGGTCTGCCTCAAGATTATTCTGTTTATGTAAATGCCTCTGATGTTAAAAATTGAAGCCAGGAAAAGGGGATGCGGATGTACAGAGGTGCTGCAATTCTATTTCTTCATAATTTTCATAAGCCATCAAGAAAGCAGGAAAAAAATAACCCAGGGATACTTAAAGTGGGTTTTTCTCCTTCTGTAGTCTCTTTGATGTGAAGTAGATAAAAAAAAAAAAAAGTATTACAAGAGTCCCCCAATTCTAGTCTCTGCTATGGTAGGGAGTAGGTCCTGGGATGGCATTATACCAATGGTACAACGGTAACCTCCACAATCTCTTGTCCTATGAAGATTCATACAGAAGCTGCTACCATGGTGGAAAAATAAAAAAAATAAAGTCATTATACACAAAAGACCAGAGAAGGTAAAGCATATCCTACCTCTGCATCATATTTCACACCATCCACAGTGTGCTCAGACCCTTGGCCCTCACAGGATCCCCAGTGAATGTGAAACTGTGCCAGCCTGTAGACTCCATCCAGCGCTCCTCCTTGCAGCACTGCAAAGCAAAGACCCTCCATTAGCATCTCCCATAACCTTTGCTATCGAGTCTCACTTTAAGCTGGAACGTCCACCTCAAGTCTTCCAAATGAATTAAGAGTTCATTGCTCTGCATGCTGCCATGCTACTCCAGATCATCCTCAACGGCACATTCCTGCAATATGCCAAAATCCATAATAAAGGTATAAAACCATAAGTGACTTTACAGTGAGTGTCTCATCAGCAGTTTAACAGGCATGCTAATATTACAGGTGACGAGGGGAGAGCTAACGATGTAACTTTTCTGTCACCAAATAAATAAAAAAGGCCAAGAATAGCCTTTGTAAGAGGCCCACATGGAGTTATTCTATGAAAGTACACATGAAGACCAAATTATCTTTCACTTACTAACGTACTCCATCCCTTCATTTTAGACACTTTATCCATTTAGGCCTTAATCCTGCAAATCCTATGGTGGATTGGATTGAGGAGAATACTTTTCTTTCCAAATTAAACCTAAATACCTGTTAGCCATGGGTTGCAGCAAGGTAAAGCACCAGACACAGTGCAAGGCATTGCAGAGGCGTAAATTCAAGTCTCTTGTCCCTCCCATCCTTTACTCCTCAAGACTGAATTTAAAAAAAAAATGCTGGTGAGAATGGTCATGCCTGAAGAGGCAGATTTTTTTTGAAAAACTGGGATTGGAAATGAGGCGTATACTTACGCTCTCCACTATCTGACCTTACTCCTGCTACGGGACGGCTGTAAGTGGAGTGCCCAGCCACACTTTCCATTATACAGGAGCAAGTTCCCCTGAGCTCCCTTATTCTGCCTGTTGGTTTAATACCTTGTATTTAAACTGTGACCAATCACCATTACGATACGCAGGATCAAGCCTTATTACTGCAAAATGATCAAGGTACAGTGTCTCCTCCAATGCAGCATAAAGCAAGAACAATAACAAATAGTTCTCTTAAACAGAGCTATTTATCTAAGTTATTAGAACAAGGTTTCACAATGGTTTGTGGTTTGGTTGGTTTTTTTTTTTGCTAAGCTTCGCAAATTCACAATTAAATGTTTAAGATGTAAATATTTAAAAATAAAAAATATTTTTAAATGTAATTTGGAGTGTTATGTATCTTGGAGATCAATTTGTCTCTCTCTCCCTCTCTCTCTAAATATATATATAAAAAATAAAGTGACAGAAGAGTGTTGACATCAGATATTACATGTAAGTGCGCTCTGTGTATGTGCCACAAACAAAATGGTTCTGTGGAGTAAAGATGCTTTCCTTTCAATTAGTCTAGACACTGTCACAATACGTGCATGTGTGGAAAATATACATCAAATGCAGATAAGGAAAGGTCACTGTCTGTTCAGGTTTGAATAATTCTGATTATATGCAAGCATGGACAACAACGGCCGTGGATACTTGGCAATGGGGAACTCAAAGTGGTGAGGATTTGACTGAAAAACATGAAAATTAAATATAAGATATATATAAAACATATTAGTTTCCACTAGTGTGCTTTACACATGCAAAATTTGGGTTCAGTGGACAAATTTAGCGTTTGCCTGGGGGTCCTTCTTTGGTAAACATATTTAGAAGTCTCCCAACATACTTCTATTTGAAAAATGTAAACACATATGTTCCACTGCAGTCTTTGTAATTTCCGATACTGTAGCCAACACTGAACAGCCACAGACCAAGACTTGCCCTACCTATTGCCAAGCTATGTGATACAAAGAAGAATGGCTACTTAAAGTAATTAAATAGGAACATATCTTATTCTACTTTTATGTTTCTGCATGTGCTAGTTGCCAAGAAGCATAACTGGTTTGAAGCACAGGACTACAAATCAGAATACTTTTTTTCAGAACGGCGACTGTGAATGTGCATTAGTTCCTTCTGAAAATGAAGTAATTGGTTACTATGTCTTTACAGATGCAAAATCATTTAATTCACACAATATCATGTTTCATTTGAAAAATGATGCCATGGAGCTGCAATGTTTCAGTTCCTTTGGCTAACGGATTTGCTGTTTGTTGCAGGTACAAATGGACTGAGGTTCCACCATTCCTCAACCTCAGAAAGCACTAGTGCAGCACAGGTTAATCTGCCATTATTAATCAATGGAAAGCATGCCGAAAAGCACAACCATGCAGTCTTCTTAAATCCATTTGCAGTGTTATATCTCTACAGTTTGCTATAGTCTCGTAAAATTCAAAAGATGCAGAAAAATCTCTTTGCAGTTTTTGCTTACTTTTCTCATTCTGTGGTTCTCAAATCCAGCACTAGCTTATTTTGACTCACAGCAGAGCATTCAAAGAAAGTAATAATTAGATTAGTGTAAATGAATACAAATTCAGCAGGCTTAATTACAGAACAGCCCTTCTTGTTCTAGCCTACATTAAGCAGGTCTTCTTTTAATACTTCTCAGCCTTTCCAAAGAAATAAAATTTAAAATTAAAACTTAAAAGGCAAAGTAGAAATGTTAGAGCTTCATTTTTTTTCCAGCGCAAGCTTTTTAAACCATGAATAAGTGTTACAAGCTTTTGCAAAGTAAGAGTTCATCAAGAATCAGCGCAACATTCACACCAGGAACTTCCCCATCCCATGTGCCATGAGCATCAATTCAGGCTGCATTGATGACAGAAGTCCAACCTTTCCACCCCCTTTTTTAGAGGGACATGGAAATTCTGATCCGTATTTGAGCATCTCATCATTAGCTCCCTTCCTTTTGAAATTAGCATTAGTGTACATCAACCTGGAAATACATATGTAGCTGTGCTCCCTTTTGTTGTATAGCACAGCTTCAGATGTAAGGTGAAGACAGCACCAGCCAACCCGGAGAACACATTCCTTTTCTTACGGTGTCATCCTACCCAACACAGTCTGCGTCAGTAACCTGGTCTCCACAGACGTGTAACAGCCCAAGAGGCAACAGCTTGAAAATGCAACTTTTTTTTCCCTATTTGACAGCTATTTGTAATGTTACAGTGAGACAAATTTGAAGCTACTTTGCTTAGATTAAGAAGTGGTAACTGTTTTCAACGTTCCACCCTTTACTGGAGAAGTTACACTAGTAACATCCTGTAATTATATTGCACTGTTATGAAATGATCTCATAACATTTTCTAAATTAGGTGAACACAAGTATTAGCAGCACTAATTTTGAAAGTCAGATAACCACATGAACTGTTCCATTTGAGTCTGTGGGATTTCTTGGATAAAGGTGGTGAACTTGATTTGTCTCCGTTACACTTTCTTAGGATATTTGAAAACACACAGAAATCAAAGGCCATTTTGCTGCATCTGGGACATCTTTTTACTGAGGCCACACAATTTCACTGTTCTATGTAAACATAAGTCACCGGGTAGTTACCTTTCCTATGTAGAAAGGAACAGCTCTGTAAAAAGAAATACTGTGGACAACTTCATGCCTTTTTTTCAGGAAGCAGCAGCATCCACATCTGAAATTTTGCAGGAATACTGTGGAGTTACTGTTAGTGTCCTGGTCTGACCACAACATTTAGTTATCACCTATGGGGTGTTCTCTCTATATAGAGCAAGAGACTAATAAATCTCATCAAGGCAATAAACCTATCAAAGAAACTATCGAAATGGCTGAACTACAAGATCATTTAATGAGTTAGAATGAAGTCCTTCCTGTGATACAAATTAGTGTGGTAAGAAAGATACTACTCTAAAGTTTGTTACTCTGAGAAAATGCAGAATGAGAAAATGTTCTTTAAATGGAAGCCACTGACAGCAAAGCTCCTTTCAGTACCTGAAATAATGGGTCCGCTACAGCCCAATGGATGACCAGAGCTCAAAACTTAGGAAATTTAGTACTAATTGAGATTCCACCAAACAAAAACCTAGCAGCAGGTCATTTCAAGCACCTGCTTTTGAGGACAGCCGTCTTGCAGGCACATTGCTTTGTCATAAAGAAAGCCACGATTTTATTTCAGCCTACAGTAGCTGTGCAGGTGTATATGACCTTGTAGATCTATGTGGATGTAAATATATCCATAGTATATACATTAATATTAACATTTTGTAAGCTTTTGTGTATACACAGACATCTGTATGACAGAAGACAGGTCTTGAGGAGACAAAGCAGTTGAATTACTTGAGAAAAAAAATCTTGAGCACCACGCACTATTAATGGCACAAAAAAAGGCTCTTACGAGGATGCTCAGGGATTAGCCTTGTGTTCTTATGCAAGGATGGGCTTCCCCATCAGACAGACTGAAGAGTTCAGTTAGGGTAAGCTGTCACTTCTGTGAAACGTGGTGTACAGAGCGTCACATTTTGTGAGATGTTTCCTTCTTTATGTTATCTCTTTCATACATTCCTCCTAGGACACTGTATCATGACAAGCAAGAGAGCAAGACAGCACGTAAGCATTTGACTGGAGGGATCATACTTGCTGAAAACATCTGTAATAGGATTCACCAAGAGAAAAACCACGCAACTTGCATCTCATAAGAAAAAAAAAAAAACACTCTGACCTTGCTAGAGGGTTAGCCTGATAAGGCAACAAGGGTGTTCCACAGAGATAGACCAGAATGAAACATCTGCCAAAATGCAGCAGGTCTGCAGACGTGTGTATCAGCAGCGGGTCAGTGATTCTGATTCACCTCAGCTGAACTATTTCATCCAGACTGGGCAGCAGCCAGAGAGACTCTGACCTGCTTAAGGATACAAAGTCATTTAGGTTCTTAACTTTCCTCCCACTCCCTGGGACCAATGGAGTTTTTTTCTCATGTAGTCTCTTAAACAGCGATTCCGAGACTTGCAAGATGCTGTACAGAGACCCTGATCAGCCTTCGGTCCTTGTGTTTCACATCACAAGAGCTAATCTATGACTTTCTAAGAACTGCATTGGAAGTATTAGAATTCTCTCAAATGTAACAATTGGTTTAATTTTTGATGGTAATTGCTATACCACTAGTATTACAGTACTGAAAATTGTGTATTAGATATGATGCTCATACTATGTTGAGATCTAATGAAGGATGAACAAAACTTAAGGTGTGAGCATTGCCTCTAAGTAGGCAGCAGTCACTCATGCCTGTAAGTAAATGAACAAATGTATCAGCTGGGAAGAGTAGTCATGGTGACATCTGGCACATGGCTTCATTACTTCTTAAAAATAAACTTTTCCAAGTGGCCCTAGCTGATAACAGCTGACTAGTTTCTCCTAGTTTGGCACTAAAAGCACCTCTAGAGGAGGGATTTGGAAGAAGGAAAGGAAATTGCCATGATTCTTAAACACACAATCCATGCCAAATTTCTGCTCAGAAGTTGCATGTTAAAAAAAAGTTCACGTAAGTGAAGGGTGCTTTTGGGAAGGCCTGAAACATGCAGGACTGATCTCAAGCCCTCTAATCTTCCTTTCCAGTTCCTGGAAGCACTGGAACTATTCTCAAGTCACCTGCTTTCGTAAGCTTTGCAGCTTCTGGTGAACCCATTTCACTAGAGAAATGACTTAATGATCACACACCCTCTGGGACTTCTGACTTGCTAGCCAAGCAGTGCACGAAAGTACTTGTGACACACGGGCAGGTATCTGAACACTATAATCTGTAAGTATCAGTTCCCCGATTTATAATGCAGAAGGGTCACCACGTTGCTCAGGCTACACTGTACTGTGGACCTTCAGTCCACAGCTGTAGACTGATAACGTGCAATATTACTCTGGCATAGCTAATGTTACATCTTCGGAGCTGGGAAGCCTAAAAATAGGTCAGGGACAGTGACTTGGATTAAAAGTTGTGCCTGAAGGACAGGAGACCCGTGTCTTTCATCCTCAGTTTACCTGCTGAGGTAGAAGTGTAGGAAAAGAGCAACAGCAGCATAACTTTCAGAGTAACTCACTGCCAATCAAGCAGTGCTAATGCACTGGCTGTTGAATAACAGATAAACAAAATAAATTGGTTTGTTTACAGCAAGTCATAATTCAAGACAGTTAAAGCTTCCTCATTAATATTTACAATTAGAGGAAGAGTTTGGCAATGTATTTGATTACAAATACTGAAAGTCTCCTACGGGGTGCTAGTTCCAAGGTCAAGAGAATATTTTCATTTCCCTAGATCTCCTCATAATTATAAATTTCTACTACAACTGAATATCTGCAAAAGTGTCAGATTTGCTTGGGACTCTGTCTTGGATTTCAATACTATCTCTAGCTCAGTAGCTCAGCAGCAATGAAGGAAAAAGAAATAATTAAGAGACTCGTCCAACAGCAGAAGTTGTCTCTAGAGCCTTACACCACAGTTACAATTCGCTTCTGTCAGGTTCTGCAGCTAAAATATGATATTTTAACATTCTTGTTATGGAATAAGTTAATTGCTGATTGACTTTGAATCATAGAATCATTTAGGTTGGAAAAGGCCTTTAAGATCATCAAGTCCAACTGTTAACCTCACACTGCCAAGTCCACCGCTAAACCATGTTCCTCGGCACTACAGCTACCCATCTTTTAAATACCTCCAGGGATGGCGACTCAACCACTTCCCTGGGCAGCCTGTTCCAATGCTTGACAAACTTGTTGTTGAAGAAATTTTTCCTAATATCCTACCTAAACCTTCTGTGGTACACTTGAGACCATTTCCTCTTGTCCTATCACTTGTTACTTGGGAGAACACCCCCCACCTGGCTACAACCTCCTTTCAGGTAGTTGTAGAAAGCAATAAGGTCTCCCCTCAGCCTCCTTTTCTGAAGTCCCAACAAGCGCAGTTCCCTCAGCTGCTCCTCATAAGACTTGTGCCCTAGATCCTTCACCAGCTTTGTTGCCCTTCTCCGGACACACTCCAGCCACCTCAGTGTCTTTCTTCTTGTGAGGGGCCCAAAACCAAACACAGCATTTGAGATGCAGCCTCACCAGTGCCGAGTACAGGGGGATGATTGCTTCCCCAGTTCTCCTGGCCACACTATTTCTCATACAAGCCAGGATGCTGTTGGACTTCTCGGCCACCTGGGCACACTGCTGGCTCATATTCAGCTGGCCGTCAACCAAAACTCCCAGGTCCTTTTCTGCCTGGCAGCTTTCCAGCCACTCTGCCCCAAGCCTGTAGTGCTGCATGGGGTTGTTGTGACCCAAGTGCAGGACCTGGCACTTGGCCTTGTTGAACCTCATACCATTGGCCTCGGCCCATTTATCCAGCCTGTCCAGATCTTTCTGTAGAGCCTTCCTACCCTCAGGCAGATCAACATTCCCACCCAACTTGGTGTCATCTGCAACCTTACGGAGGGTGCACTCGATCCCCTCATCCAGATCATAGGTAAATGTATCAAATAGAACAGGCCCCAATACCGAGCCCTGGGGAACACCACCCATGACCGGCCACGAACTGGATTTAACTCCATTCACCACCAGTCTTTGGGCCTGGCCATCTGGCCAGTTTTTTAAGCAGTGAAGAATACACCCATCCAAGCCATGATCAGACAGTTCTTCCTTTTATAAGCTCACCACACACATGATCAGAAAATACTGATCCAGTGCCTACTGCTATGAGAATTCCCATTTAAATGTCATGTTTTAGGTGAATTCTGAGAAGTTTTCAGTGAAACTTACATAAAGGAACATTGTAAGTATGTTGCAAAAATCTTCTCTTGCGCTCTTCAGGCTTTCTTGAGCAAAGCCACTTCCTGTGGTTTTACAGCTCTGAAAAGTCGCTGTTTACTTCTGTCTTTTAAAGTGAGTGAAAATACACACTTGTCCTTACAGCGGACTATAATATAAAGTGTTTAATATGATAAGTACCCTTAATGAGACACTCCTTTGCTATAAAGTTCCTAAAATAAGGTGCATTATTGTAATTTAACAGTTATCAGCACCATTTGCTTCACTTGTATGTGGAAGGTTGGGTCCCAGGATACAAGAATGGATGAACCTCCATTTGTAGTTTTATTCCTAGTGACACTTATCATAAAGAATTTCTGCTTTTTATTAAAGTTATAGAAATTTTAAAGATGAACGCCTAAAAATACTTGAACTTTCACCACTATTAAAAGTTAGTGGACATAAGAACTAAGAAAGCAACTGCAAGAAACAAAGAAGAGAACCTAATTAACAGCTGGAAGTTCACTGTTCGCTTTCTACATGCAAGTCCAAGAAAACGTTCCAGGAGACTTCAAGGGAACAAACAGAAGGCATCATTTTATCTAAGAGATAATCCGGGAATTTCAGCAAATAAAAAAACGTTCCTAAGCATGGCAATGCTGGCTTGTGCATCTTCCCTCTGTACACCACCTCTACCAACTATCAACTGTTAAATATGAAGGGGATTCACTTTGAGAACTGACTGAGCCTTTACAATTGTATTCTGGAATGTAACAGCTGTCACATAGCCCGAGACATTCATTGCACTACAAGAATTGAAATAGAAGATTTGGGGGTAGCTGCTTAGGAAGAGGTTTTTTTTCTAAGCGTGCTTAGTAACATCTAAGCATATCTAATAAAATTAACAAGGAAGTAAAACCAAGTCAGGTTCTAAAGCTATCACAAAGACTTTTAACATCCCTTCTCTGTTAAAACATCATTGTAAGATAAAATTGTATAGGTCATAGGTGTAATTACAACCTGAATCAAGAGTTATGTCTATAAAGCTCCACCTATTAGTAAAGGGACCTTCTAAAAGCAGACATGAAAGCATTTCCTTCTGTGAAGATACATTAGTCACATAAATTGCACATAGATTATTTTGGTTCAAAAAATTAAACTTTCATTTTACGTTCTCACTATGCTAAAGAATATAGATGGGATATCATTTTAAGGAATTCCATTTTTTCTTTTAGATTTTTAGTTTTTCACTGACACGGGCGGAAGCTTTATACCATGTAGTCTTCTATGCACACATAACGTAGCAAATATATATTTGTGAGGAAGAGCCTTTTATTTGGGGGAAAAATATTTTACATCAAAATTTTGATTATTCAGATATCTACTTGTTGTTAGTTGTGATCAACAGTATTCACATTACATATTTTCTGAATCAAAGAAATAATAATCAACTACTTTCAAAGAGTTTTATCCAAACATATATTTTGGCTTTCTTTCCTATTTTTACTATACTATTACTACCTGTATTTTTTATTGCAAGAACTTACTTTGCATACCCTGAAGAGCAGGAGTCATCAGACATTAATACCTAGAACTGCTGTTAATTTACTTCAGCATCATTAGTTATGAGCCTGAAGATTCTTAATGAATGGATCTACTTCTTTGTTTGTGAATAATCTTCCAAGACATGAGTAACTGCACACAATGATCTTATTACTTCATTTTGTGCCTACTACCACAGATAATTCATTACTGCATATGGGACAGCTCATAGGAGCACGCACTATAGCCTGTGGGAAGCATTTACAGGATTTTATTCCCTTGTCTTCTGTAAAACATACCAGCACATCACATAACTTCACATAGTTTCTCCTTGCGACTGTTGCGTGATGTCTAACCAAGAATTTAGTACACATATTATAGTCTCAAATTCAGAAATAGGAGTGAATCAAGTACAGTCAAGTCAGACAGCTCTATTTTGTGTAAGGAAAGTAGGTTACCTAGTTAACTGCATACAAATGAAGCCATTAAGCGTGCTGCCAGGTAGATGCTATGCACTGTAATTTTCAATAGGAAGCGTGATACTGAAAGATACACTCTTACCTGGCCTCAGAGATCTGTTTAATGGGTTTTTTTCTAAAGCATAATCAGTTTCTGATTCACTAATAGAGCTACTGAGAATGTTTCTACTTGCATCTCCTATCCTCCCACTCTGAAAGCTGTGTCACTGCATATCTGTCAGAGGATCCCTGTCACAGATGTTCTGGTTCTGCACCGACTTTTCTCACAAAATGCATTCTTCCTACAGACATTTCCTTGGATTATTATATGTTTCTGCCATTTTTTCCTCCCAAGTTACCAAATACAACCTAATTTTCAGTCTTTCCAAACTTATGCATGCACAAAATGAACACATAACAGTTCTGTGAGGACCTGAACCTGTTTCCGTAGGGCTCAGTGAGAGCAGACTCCCATGTATCTGGTGAAGAGATAATCCCTTCCTTTCTACTCTGAATCATTTACTTTATTCCCCATGACACTGTTAAATGAACATGCATTCAGCTCCTTCAGCTCCTCAGTGCTTCAGAAAAATGAACACTAAGAAGTCAGAATACATTTTCTCTTTTCTTTTTTTAAACCATACAAATATTAATGTGGAGGCTTCAAGTAAGTTATACATGGACCTACGTGTATTTATATGACTGTGAACACTTAGAGCTGACCACTTAATATTGTTCAGTATAAAGACTGTAATTAAAATACAAAGTCAAATTCTTAGTGCAATGCTGGATGTCTGTTATATTATATTACCTGCAACACCAACACACCACCACCACCCCCCCCCATTTTTAGTGGCCATGGATCATTTGTTTTCAGCACCATTCCCTAAATGACATTGCCATTGAAATGCTTAGGAAAAATAGGGCACTTGCTCGAGCAAGTTAAATCAGGCAGTGTCTAGAGAAGGCTGTGACTTACAATGGGATTGGTTTTGCTGTCTAAATTAAAAATAGAGGCACATTCATTGTAGCAGGGTGATGATTTCTGCGAATTCAGCCAGCTGAAGAACTACAGTTAAAGACAACCTACAAAACCCTTGTTGCAACTGTCCATCAATGCAGCTAATTCCTTTCAGTAAGAATTACTAAAAGGTTTGCAGGATTCAGGGCTTAATTTCACCATACAGTACGATGAACAGTAAGATGCTGTGGAACGACGGCCTGCTAGCAAACTTTGTCGGAATGTGTCAGATATATTATCTTTATCTAGAAAGCCCAGCATCAAGAAATGTCAGGGATAATACTTGTTTAAATTACAAAAGAACAAAGAGGTATTTTCTAATCATTCCTCTGTTTCTGTCCTAACCTGGGAGCATATTGGCTTCAGAAATACGAAATAATATTTTGATAACCAAAGAAACTATTTCCAAACTATTTCCACTTCAAGTTGTTAACTGTAATCCTTTGTTATTCTAAGGTCAATTTCTTCCTATGATGTATTGTGCCTCTTCCTTTAACCATTTGGTTGGTAGCTTATGATGAGCGATACCTAAAACTGTTCTTGTCAGATAATAATCTCTTTTCTATTTTTTTTCACTCCACAGCTGAGCCCTTATCCAAATCCTTCCGATTTAAACAAACAAAGCAATTAACGTCCCTGGAGTTTAGAGCAGGGCAGCTCCAAACTGCCCAGATAGGCTTAGTTTTCTTCTGACGGGAGCTCAGCTTTCTCCTAGCCTAAAGGAGCAGTGTGGGATGCTGAATCCTTAAGGGCTAAATCCTGACCTTACTGAAGGCAAAACACTTCAGATTTTTTTTTTTGTCTTTAAAAAGAACACACCTATGGCCTCAGTAGACGTTTTAGCAGCAGTTTCTCCCACCTCTACCCGCGCACACAAAGTTGAAGTCTCACCTGACTTGTCAGAAGAATCATCAAACTCCACGTTGAAGGAGTGCCCATTGTTGACTATGTTTCTCGCCGTGCCGGCATCATAGCTGAAGCTGAGTGGCTTCAGAGAGGAGTCATACTTGGCAGACTTGCTGCTAATGGCAACTGGGGACTGGCGCTCTCCATTGGCGATGGGGAAGTGTTCGTGCCAGTGAGCGGGTCCTGCAAGACAGCGTAAAGCGCCTCAGTGGGAAAAGATGTGAAGCTCGGGGGGATACAAATGATAACCCTCGCTCTAGGAAGCGGGATGTTTTAACACTAGCATCATAGTGTACATCATAATGTACATCATAACACGCCACCTGTGCAGGCTGCCAGCGCTGGTAACACAGGGGAAATCCCACCTAGGGACCAGGCAGGGAGCCGGCAGTCACTGAGTCCCAGAGGCTGAAGCCAGGGCTTTACCGGGGAGTCCTTCTAGAGGCCACCCCGTCCTGCTGGAGCAGCGCCCCGTCCTCCCCTCTTCCTTGTCCCGTTATCGAAGTAAAGGAATGACAGTAGGAAACCAGAGGATGCTCCAGGCAAACCGCGCGGCGCGCCTGCCTCGCTCCTCAGGCGCGGGGGGCATCTCAAGGGTAAAGAGAAAAAAAAAAAAAAAGAAAGAAGCGCCACCGAGCTCACTCCCGCTCCGGGCAAGGGCTCGGTGCGACGCGCAGCGGTCACGTCCCGGGCGCTGCTCCCGGGGACCCGCCGGCAGGTGTCCTGTCCTGTCCTGTCCCGTCCCGTCCCGTCCCGTCCCGCACCCCGCCGGGCACTCACCGTCGTGGCTGCCGTACCCCCAGTGGTGGGACATGGTGCGCGGCCCGGCTCTCTGCGCGGAGGCTGTCGCAGCGCCGTGGCCCCGGCGCGCTCTCAGGGGCTTTTATAGGCTCCCGCCAACTCCATGCCCTTCTCCGCGGCCGGAGGAAGGGGTGGGGAGCGCGGGCGGGGGCGGAGGGA
>VZSZ01002193.1:372605-387495 GCA_013398815.1 Ibidorhyncha struthersii
ACTGCGATCTCCTGCTGCTCCCTGCCGGGGGTGGGGGGAAAAGGCTCGGCAGCCAGGGCGGCTATTGCGGGGCCGGGGAGGGGGGCGGCCGGTTTTTGTCATAGGTGCCGGGTTTTGGAAGGGATTAACGGGGATTTGGAGGCGGAGATCAACGCAGTCAGCCGAGGGGAGCGGTGGTCGCGCCTCTGAAGAATGAGGACGTTATTGCTTATTACTTCATAGTGGTTGGGGTTGTTTTTTTTTTTTCTTTCTGATCACTTTCGGAGAAGACAGCAGGTAGAGCTCTGCTTACATTCGCTTCTTGGCATTTAGGAAATACATACTTATTGTGAGAGCGGCTTAACTACCGTTCCCGAGGATGGACTTGCGAGAATAAAATTGAGCAATACATATTTTAGATGTTTTTATATTGCTCAACGCTCTGGTGTTCTGTCGCAGGGCAGGAGGGATCAGACCTTGACAACCCCTTTTACAAACGGCTGAATTCAGTGGTGTGCCGAGTCCCCTCGTCCCTGCGCTGCAGCAGGGCCCTCTGACCCCGCGAAGCAGCTCGTACCCCAGTGGCTTTGCGGGTGATCCTTTTTGGATGCTTTTCTGTGTCCTCTTGCTCCAAAGCGATTTTCGGAATGGGAATGACATTGTAAGGGTAATATTAGTTTATCTCATTTTCTTATTCAGAGGGTTTATTCAAATATGTTTTTAATTGCATTATGTTGAGATTCAACCTCAGAGGTCCAAATTCTGTTGTCAGTGAAGTCATTGTTAAGTCTAGAATAACAACATCAGAATGACTCCATCATTTACATTCACCATTGTAAAATGTGTGTCATTTGTTTTTATTTGTTAAGAGTGGGGGGGAAGTCTATTCATACAATGTGGTTACTGTTGCTAATAGCAAAAGAAACCAGCTGGGAAATTGCTTATAAAAATTAAAGGCATTTCTCAGACCTCTTTGAGTATAAGCAGAAAATATTTAAAGCTTATTACTGATTAACACAGTGTGTGTCCTCTCACATTTGCATGCCTCTACTCGAGATGATTTAGCGACCACAAAATGGAAATGTGATGGCAAAACTGCATACACAGGAGTTATTTAGAAGTGGCTGTGGTGTGTGTGATATAGAACAGCAAATGAAAATGCACATTAGAAATTTCTTAGGAATTCCTTGTTTGCTCATTATAGATACTTTTTGGCAATCACTTTTACGTCTGCCAATTGTGCTGTCCAAGTGTATTGACAGTCTCATAAACACAGACATACACAAATCCATATAGGTAAGAATCCTTGAAGAATAAAGCAGAAAACATCCCTTTATGTTGTAGGAAGGAATAAGATTTGTGTACATTTCAGAAGGCTTCCTTCTGTTTAATCTTAGTATAAAAAACTCAATTCAGCCTGATTCTTCTGCACTCTCATACGTCAAGTTTCCACTGACGTCAAAGGGTAAGTACCACATAAAGGACAAGTACAGGATTAAGCACGACACAATGTTTGGCATGGTAGGCTTCCTCAAAGATCTACTTAGGGTTCTTACCAGGGAAATGAAGTCAGTCAGCAGCACCGCCGGGGGACTGGGATTTTAATTACGTGAATCTTCATTTTATCACATTATTTCTGTTGGTAGGTATGCGGTACATGCTAAGCACACACAGACGTACATACACAAATAGAAGGTCCACTGCTCTTAAAATCGAATCCCCATTTTCTTTGATCATTCAGCAGTTAGTACTTGCAGGCTTGAGGCTGTGCAAAGAAGCTGCTATTGAGAGGCTGGCGTTCACTTGGGCTTGTCGGTTCCAGCCTCCTCCTTTTCTGTCTCCTGCCTGCATCAGACTCCTCTAATCTGTGACTGTGGTTTTACGGCAGAATGCAATGCCTCAAAGAAATCCATAAGCTAGCCTTGAGAAGAAGTTGGATACTGGAAACAGTCCAGTCCGGACAATACTGCACACTGGTGATGCTGCTTAGCAGTGACAAAAAGCAAGGCATGTTAGCAACAGCAAAAGGACATAGTACCCATCAGCATGATACCTGCACTAGCTCAAGCATCTCGCATAAATCCACACTATGCTCCATAAACCTGCCCGTCTCTGCCACAGTTCTGCTGAAATTGGTGAAATGACGCATACCAGTAAGGCCTACTTGCACATACAGAATGTGTAGGAGCAGTTCCTAAAGCAAATGTTCACAAATCCTATGGCGACAGAAGCATTACAAATACATTTCAAGCAACACAAACAACAGGGAACAGATTAGATAATTAATGTAGCTATTTGATTACTCATGAATGTGACATTAACATTTTGGGCTGAAAAGATGCCAGTAAATCTTGTCTCTCATTTCTGTTACTACTGTTACCACATACTATGAGGGTCTTTAGAAACTAATAAAAACAGATACCTTTCTTCATCTCTATTTCTTAGCCGCAAACCAGGACAGCATTAGATCACACCTGAATATGGTAAACAAATAGGTGTTTCTAGATTTGATGGTACTTTTAAATCATATTAGTAAATACAAATAGAAGCAGCATCAATAGTTTTAATAAGTGCAAACCATTCACTCACTCAGGTACCTCCACACCATTTATGGTACTCATTCCCGGGCAAAGGACAGTGCAAAGCCCACACATCATTTAGGCCCCATCTGAATCCTGCTTTGAAAGCTTACGTGTCACAGCACATTTGTTGACTCTGTGCACAGGAAGGAAAGCATCCTGTTTGTGTATGTTTTATGAAGTTCCCTGAAATATATTTTTACGTTCACTATTATTATTTGTGAAGCACCACAAATGTCAGTACCCATGCAAAAATGGCATGGATCCGTCCACATCAAAGGTTTTTTTCTCCCTAGTAGTCAGTTGCCAGCAAGGAGGAGTACTCTGGCTGCAGGAGTAATGACACGTCAAACATGCATCAACCTGCAAGATGGTTTCAGCAGAAGTGCATACAATGATCATGTTGTAAATCCACCTTTTAATTTTCACGGTAGATTTTCAACTCTGTCTGAAAATCTATTTGCAGTCATTTTTTTTACATCTTCATCCGTGTTTCTGTTCAGTGCTGAGCAAGATCCAGAAGAACCCTGCATCCTTCTGATTCATTCCAGCTATTCACTGACAGTTAAATGCAACTATGAAAATAAAAATAATTTTTGGTCCTTCAGTGAGGTGAGGTTAAAGTCCTTCCTTGTATTACAAAAATGATGCTTTACTACTAATTTCTAAGAGAGTATAATACAAGTATCAACACTGCAAGCTTCATGACACACCCGTGCAGCAGAAAGAGCCGTCCTGCCGCTCTGATGACTTCTGGCCATTGCTGACACAAGTATGCGCTTATGTCAAACTCATATCTCCAGACTCCTAATTCAATGCTTTCTTCTTCAATATAAACCTGTTCATGTCACCAAAATCCTAAATTACATACATTACCCAGGACTGGGAGAATAGGCTTACACTGAACGGAATCAAGAACAGAACCTAATTGCAACAGAGGATTTAGGTAGAGACTATAAATACCTAGGTCAACGTGTCGTTAGATTATTACCTCTATACAGAACCCCAAAGCTGTGAACTTTTCATTGACATCTGGACCAAAAAGTTACATCTTGTTAGAACATTTTTATTGTACTGGTACACTGACTAAGTGTTGGTCCTGATAAAAATGAACAGACTGTCCTCTCCTCTAGTCAAAAATATTTCAAGTAGCATGTAAGTGCTCATAATGGGACTCATCAAATTTTGCAGCTATAGGCACTCTAGAGTGAGTGCAGCATGGGTTAGAAGGGAATTCTCAAAAGTCAGAACAGGAAGTTCTCAAGGAAACTTTTGTATCTTTCCAACAACAAAGGAAAAAGTGGGAAATCAGTTTACGAAACTGACCTACAGAGGAGAGAAACAGAAACAAAAAGAGAGGAGTACCTAAGAATAAATGCTAAGAGAGAGCTGTGGGAAAAGGATCTAACCTTACCTCTGAGTACAGCTGAAGGAAATACTAGAAAATATGTTTTGTGAGAAATTTTAGTATTTACCTTGGTATCAACTGTTATCATACAAATGTTCATGTACTTGAGTAATTTCATGTATGTAAGTTGTACTTGAGTAATTTCATGTATGTAAGTAATTCCACTGGGTTCTCTGATGAATTTAGTAATGTCATCTGCCCCGCTAAATGTAAATCAACTAAATTGCCTGCACTTAAAAAAAAAAACCCAAACCACCATATCCCTTTCACCTTCACTGCAGGTAAAAATGTAAAATATAGGAAGACATGAGATTTGAACTTCTGTGACAACTTCTTACTTTTATTTCAAATTTAAAAAAAAAACACACTGTAAGGTATTCTATTTTTCTTTTTAGAGACCATGGCATACTCTGCTTTTGTTTGCTGAATGTGTAAAGTGAAGACACTGGAAATGGTATTCAACCAGATACCCCTGTAAAGAGCGTTTACTTTATATGAGATCCTATACTAAGCTCTTAATTTGAAGCCAGGAATGTCTCTTCTCAGGCTAAAGAACTTTCTACCCCAGTTACAAACGGTGTCATGAAAATGCTCATGGATTGGTAAAAACAATACTGCGTACGCAAAGGGACTATGACTGCTGTGTGTAGAGCAGTGCCCAAGGAGAGGTTGCACAGGAGCTCTGTGAGTTGCCAAGAGGACAGGAGTTAGGATGGAAATCCACAGCTTTCAGAAACGGCTTGTGCTTGCACAGAGATGGATGGTGGCTGAACACCAATGACCGCACTGCGCAAAACTGCCAAGTGCCATGTCACAAGGTAATAAATACCCTATTGATTTTGTTAATTTCTCTTGCTAAAGTTTCACATCCAAGTGAGCAGGAAATTGCAGAGCAAAACCTATTAATAACAACAGACCTTTACCTAGCTCTGTCCAAAAGCCACTCACACGAATCTGTGATTTTTGCCATCGGTGGGTATAAACGAGAATGATGGATATGAACCATAGCCTTCGATCCAAAGCCTACAGCTGAGGCCTCTAATTCTAATGAAAAATTGCGAATTGGACTGGGCAATCCTAGCAGCTGTGTGAATCTGTCACTGAATTGGATGTGGTTTCAAAGTAGTAATGAAACCTGCCAAGGTTTGCAAATACTCAATAAATCAATGAAATAGCCACATAATACATACTTTTTTATTTTTTTTAATTTCCAGGGAAAATAATTAAGCTTTGTTTTGATAAAATGTTTGTTGGTTTGTTTAAATTTCTCTCTAGAAGTAACTTACAGTAAGATACTGAGAAATCTATTTTATGTCAAGCTGCCACTAAATGTCAAGCTGCCACTAAATGACAGCTTCTGCAATTCCCAAGAAATTCTCTGGTAGGCTGATTTACTGGGCAAAGGACCTTCAGATTTTTTAGGGTTAAGTATAAGTCTGGAGTGTAACAGGAAGTAAAACCTCAAGCTTGTGTCTCAGAACTAATCATTGCACTCCCTGCAAATGATTAAAACACACTAGTGACAGAAGCTAGCTTTGTCACAGCTTTTCTGTGGAAAAGATGGTTTTAGGTAAAGTGAAGTTGGCTACCTGCTGCTATCAGAGGAAAATGGTAATTATCTCCAGAAACAAGCAGTAGGGTGACAACATTTTCAAACAGCATAGAAAAATGTAGAAAAAAACAACTGGTTCATGGCTTTTCATGTTTTTTTAGCATTTTAAGATGTTTATATTGGGTATGTGAGTTAACATCCGTTAAAAATAATTAAAAGATTAATGTTAGAAGCTCATCAGAGTTTCAGACACACTACAAAGTTGGGGAGTGTAAACTACTTCTACAAAGTTCCTTTTGTTCTTCATATCGGTACAAGCCATACATTTTTATTTTTCAGAAGAAATAGAACATGGAGGAAAACTAAGAATTACTACAAAGTTCACCTCTGGTTTACAGCCAGAGGAAGACTCTACTTGTAGGTAGAATGCAAGGACTTGATCTTCTACAAGAAAGAATACAAGGTAGAGCTTTTTAATTTGGATTTATCTAAACTAATCAAAATTGAAAATTATAAAGTTATCTGAATTCTTCTAATTTATCATACTTTTACGACATATCTCACAAAATGGACTTTACAATTCAGAAAGCGAAGCTATTATTTTCATATTTCATCATTTCTAATGACACTTCTCACATGCAGCTCTGAAAATTTCTATTCAGTAAGCATTAGCATTACTCAATCTTCTTAAGGATTCTGATCGGATTAGTGTTGTCCCAGGACTGATATACTACAGAAAACTGGTTTGATAATGCAGCTTATTGTAAAAAGCCTTTCAAAACGTACAAATAACTGTACATTGTGTAGCAAATTGTCTGTTACTACAGATATCAACTGCAAATAAATGATGAGCAGCTACCACCTATTTTATATCAAAATGTTATATAAACTATGTTTGCCTTTAAATTCTAAGTATCTTTCTATATTAGACTGGCAGCGGGATATAAATGCTTTCCCCCCACTTGTTTTGACCTGAATATTCTTCAAAGCATGGAACTCAAACTGAATTCAGACCGTAGGAATTAATTACATCTCATTGCCAGAGTTCAGAGGAGAAATACTCCTGATCCCCTGAAAGAAAACACACAGATTTCTCGGAAATAGATTACTAGCACTGAGAACAGCTGTACCTTCATCTTCGTGGTCTTGTTGCTTACAAAAGCTGATTTCCACATTTCATTCCATTATCAAGAACATGACTTTTGGTAGTCATGATTTTGTCTGTCAGCAATTCCCTGGGAAACAAGCTTGGCTGACCGGTGAAGCTATGTATGTGGCTTTCTTAGAATGTGCAGCTGACATTTTTTTGAATAAGTTAATTTTAACATGCAAATTGTTGGTGACGAAAATGGTGAAAAAACCCTATATAATAAGTTCACAGCAGTGGAGACACTTAGCACAGTGATGTATTGACCCAGAAAAAGGTCCATGATCGTGCTCTCTAAGCCATTACAGCTCTTTCAGTGGCAGTGATGTGTTGCAATTGCCTGTGCTGGGGAGAAATCCTGCAGAAAGGGACAAAGGCCGAAGGGTGGTAAATGTGAACATAAAGCTGCGGACAGCCAGCCTAGAGTACAGGGTGCTGTAACAAATTAATAAAAAGACAACAGTGCTGTTTTGTGACTTCACACATAACTTCGTATTGTGAACTAGGACTACTGAGCAACCTTCTGCAATGAGAAAGAAATAAAAATGGCTTGCTTTCCTAGAAGACATCACATGCTGTGTCTGCTGAATCTGTCCTTGCTGTGGTCAAAAACAAGCATTACGGAAGTCAACTACAGCAACCATTGGAAATTTCTATACACAGAGGAGAAAATTATGAAACCGCCTTCCAGAGTGCAAATTAACACTGAAGGGCAACTGACATATAGCTGCTGCACTGACTAAAAACAGCTTGTGAGGTTGACTGTGCAAAGTCACACAGGCTATGCTTTATTTGAAGAAAGTGCTCGGATGAGGCTTGTCATTTAGTGAGGGGATGGTTTTACAATACGAAGTGGAAGCATCCGAGCTGATTTGCCAGCAGTAATAAGGCCAGTCAGGTTCTGTTTGAAAAGGAAAGCAGCACTCCTCAGAATGCCTTATCTTGGTCAGGCACACCTGCTGACAGACTGGATTAAAGTCAATTTGTCAGTGAATCCAGATCAAGCTGTATGAGATGAAAGTTCTCTGTGGTAGACCACCAGTGTTACTGTTTTCAAATGCTGCCAGTACTTATTTTAAGAAATCAAAAAGCATTTTTCAGGCAACAATGGAACAATTTCCATAGCATTTATCACAATACAAAGGCAGGAAAAGGAAAAAGTAAGATGTAGACTTCTACACAGCTTCCATGAGCTTATTAAAACATCTGATGCAATCAGATGTTCTCAGATTCTGAAGGTTCTTGGAAAGTCCCTCTTGTCCAAGAGCAGCTATTAATTTTGAAATATCTCCACGATGAGACGCAAGGTAGAGTAAAGCTCCGTCAAGCCTTTTCAAGCATCAGAAGAGGATGCATCTTAGAGGATGTCCTGCTTAGGATATGAGGCAGGATGATCTGTAACCTCCAAAATAGGTCCTCAGACTCAATTCAGACTGCAATTTTAATTTTTATTTCATACAGCTTTGTAGAGGGATTAATAGGAACTGACCATGCTAATGATTTACTTACTGATGGCCTACTTATGGGGCCTCATGACATCTTATGCCAGCATAGACTCATTGTCAGTCAAATGGCACACCCTTCTGGTGTGGAAGCTGTGCTTGAATTGCTTGCAGGTTACAAGGAACTTACATGCCAAAGTGGAGCCATCTCTGTCCCAAAAGACACATTTGGCCAAGTGCAGCTAAGATAAATTCATGTCAATTATTCGCTGCACTGAGTAATGGAGACTAGGATGAGGCAAAAGCTCCTCTGAGCAGGAGTAGCTTGCTTTTGGACTGGAAAGCACACAAGACAAAGGACTGAACAATAACATCAGCAGAAACAACAGCTGCAAACAGAAGAGCTCCAAACACCACTGCAAGTTGTGCAATATAGGGTGTTTATTGCGTGTAGACCTGCACAGTCATTTGTACACTCGCTGACCTTGTTAACTCACCCTCTCTGCTTCATGATCGTTCCTTACAAGTGATGTATAAAAACAGTCTGACATTTCCCCACAATAAGGGTTCTGGGGAAATGGTTACCCAGGATCCACTGTGTAGTTAAACTATTCCAGACCCAAGAAGCTACTACTAAACTGAAAGACACTCTGGACAGTAACTATATGGTGCTTCACTAACAAATTACTATTTTGTCAAATTGTATGATTTGCCCAGACACAATAATATTCCAGTGGCAACATCTGACCTATACAATTAGTCAACTGTCTTTATTAACTTGTAGAAGAATCTGTAATTGTTCTTACCAAAGAACTGCAATAGTGCTAAGTTCAGAATCCATGGATTTTTTAAATCTCTCTCTCTATATATATATATGATATCTAAAGTACAGTGTATTTATAAGTATAATATATATATAATATATAAATATATATGAAAATACACTCTGTATTGTATTAAGGGGAAAACTATACAGCGACATGTCAAAGCCTAAACAGTCTTATAGACAAGGTGTTTTAAGAGTACCTCTTAAAATAATTTTGACAGAATAAACCTAAATTTAAATGAGGCTTAATTCAACATTCTCTGAACTTCCTGCTTGAATATATTTTTATGCATTATCTGTACAGTTTTTGCCAATAAACTCCTTTAGCTGATAACCAAACTGAATTTTGTCTCAAAGAATCACCCGTCTCCTTTCCAGGAGAACAACAACTAACATCACCCTTAAATCCCTCCCATTTCTGTGTCTGACTCTACCTTACGGAAGAATAGTGGGTGTGGATAGCTCTGAATTAGGTATATGGCATAATTGTATCTTGGTCTTTGTTAAAATTCTAGGCACTGAATGTTGTTAGCACTTGAAAATTAGATTTTATTCAATGGCTTGAGTGTAGGCATTTCATATAAATTTGTTTCCTCTTGCTTGGCAGAGTTAAGAAAAGTGACCCTAACTTACCTTGCCAGCCCTAGGTCTGGTCAGAACTGAGACAGGACTCAGGAAAGGAATTTGTATTATCAAAGTCTGTCTGCTCTACCTGTTCTACAGCCTGCATATTAATATTTCCATGCCAGCATCAAACCTATATAAACGCTACGCTATATTTATCCAGCATTACATACCAGGAAGAGTTTATATAATGGCAGCAGCACATGACTGCAATGACCTAATTCAAAAGGAATTATTTTTCCTTAAGAAGACAGATAAGAGACAACAGGGTATCCTTCAGTGTTAATAAAATGCTAAATAAACTTGACTGCATGGGATTTGGCTCTGAAACAAACTAAATATTTCATTTGATTACAAGGTTTGTAATAGCTTGTGGATGTGGTATCGATCTGAGACATTTTCTGTTTTATGTTAATATTTATACAGGGGATGAGCAGGGGTTGTAGCTTAAGTGTCCTTAATTTAAAGGTCGGGATGGTTAAGGTAATAGCACAGACCCACAATATAACATTTATTACCTTTTCTCCTAACTGGCTCCTACTTTAGTTTCCATGATTCATGAATTACCAGATTTCTCATAATATACACTGGTATTAGTATTTCACATTTTCTATGAGTATTATCCTTCAATCCAAGTTTCTTCTACTTATAAATTACTGTTACTCCAGTAAACACTATTATTGCCCCAAAATATCCACATTTCTTCTGAAGCATCTCAGTCTCTCTCTTGGTCCCAGTCTTGATTCAGTCTTTCTGAACTCATGATGTGTTTTATCCTCATTCTACAATCTGGAAGGGCCAATTTTGGAGCAGACAATTTTCTTTCTCCAAATTCTCCACTACTTTGTTATCTCTCTCCCTTAAGAATGCCTCTCTTTCCTTTCTCACTTTGACTCTTCTTCTGTGGCTAGTTCTTTCAAATCATCCAGACTTTTTGTCTTTTTCTGCAAACATTCAGCAGCTCATCTTGCTCTGTTCTTCACCATGATTTGATGAATTTCTGATAATATCAGTTCATGACTTATTTTTCAAGCATTTTAGCTTGGCTTTTGATCTTCCTGGTTGTTTCCCAGAGAGGTCAGTTAGAACGAAATGTGCGTTTCTACCTCATTTCTCCCTTACATTTTCCATTGGGCCCGTGCAGCTTTTGAATCTTCTAGGAGGGCATCTAAACTCTTCAAATAAAAGACTCGTCTTTTATTGCAAGCACTTGTCCTGTTAAGTGACATCTGTACTCTATTCCCACAACTAAGATTTCAAAGCCTTTATATGTCTCTTGGTAGCACCCTGAGTTAGTCAGACTTACCTTATGGGATAATAAGATATGAATTAGCAAAATATTCTTATGAGAATATATCTGAGTTAGAAAACTAAACCCTGGGTTTTTTTGTTTTTTTTTTTTTTCCTATAATTTCCTAGGTTACATGTAACACAGAGAGGAGTAACCAGGATCAGGCAGATTGTTCACATTTCCATGTCTTCCAGGCCTTGTACAAACTGGCTATTCATTTCCTCCGACACTCCTCTGTTTTCTGAAAACTGTATAGCCATACTATACTGGTAGTTAATTTTTCCTCAAAGACTTTCACCATTAATATTAATTATTGCTCTCTCAAATCAAGGAAAACTCCCAACCTGAAACTCATTGATTGTGGAAGTATACTAGATTTCTAGTAGGTAGGTGGAAAGAACAGCCCTGGAAGGATGACATTAGCAGAATCCTCAGGTATCGTCATGCCATGATCTTGCAACACGAGGTGCAGTTGAGTATCTACAGGTTGCTCTGTCAATGACATTAGCAGATTAACATGCAGCAGTGTGAGGCTAAGGATGTCAGTCAAATGCTTGCCTCTTACACACATCATAAGCCTTACTACAACTTTTCAATAAGGTCCTATCCAGTGCATGGAGCACAAAACTCTCTCACTATCTCACTATCATTCTCTGGAAGGTCTGATTTACAAGACGAGGTTGTTTCTGAACAGCAGACTACAATCGTGTGAGACCAGAGTGCATCTAAACCCGGAACAATATGCTTCATAAGTTTTTTCCAACATTCTGCTCCCAAATGGACATCTTACAATTTTTTTGGGGGGAGGACTGAAATTAGAGATGATCTGGGAGACGAAGAACCACAAGACTGAGAGCTCCACAAGCTGTAGCATTAATGGAGTCAAGCTTCCTGCTTTCACAGAAGTCGGTTATTTCTGCACAAAACATTTTGACACAAAAGGGATAAGGGCATAGTTAATGGCTATTTTCATGAAGGTTATTTTTTCCCATATGGAACATTTAGTTTTAGCTAAGAGGAAAAGACAGGTAAGTACCTTCCCATGCTTGTTTTCCTTTCCTTACCCTGCTGATCCCCCCTAAGCTACATGCTTTCCTATCAGAAAGTGAAAAAAATTTCAGCCCCCCTGCATTATAATACCAATGTTGCAGTTTTACATGAATAAGCACTTTGTAGGTGAAAGCAATCATTTCCTAAAACTGCTGAGAGCCAGTGGGTGCAGAAAAACTCAGACCATGACATGTAGGTCTGTTTAATGTGTCAGTTTTCAGTCCTACAGTTATCAGGCATCACAGTCTTGGGTTGCATGGAAAATGTCCAGGAAGACAGGATGATTAGAAGCAAGATAGTGTTGATAAAGTGGTTCCAAACTCATAAATCACCATGGATGAAATGCTCCTTGTGACTCGCTCTTATGAAATCCGGGTACTACAGTCTGCAGGTTTCACTTCTTGTTCTTTTTTGCAGTCCAAGTACAGTGGCTTTTCAGCCCTAAGCCCACTCCAGACCATACAAGCATTATCACATACTGCAAAGTACAGGATTTGGACGCCCCTGGGGTTGCTGAGTAACCAGAAATTCCAGGCATTTGGGGAAGGGAGGTGCCAAGAGCAAAGCAACGAGCCCTGCTGCGCTATGCAAGGTGTGCTCAACATTTTATCAGGGGGCAAAAAAAGAGAAGGGCTCTGGAGACAGAGAACAAATTATTGCAATTATGTAACTGCTATCAGTCAGGCTGTCTCCAAGCCTTTGTTGAACCTCACTTTCATGGACTTTGGGTTAATTGTTTCACTTTTGAAATTACTAGTATGTCCTACTTGGCTTCTGTTATTTCACTGGCTAATCTTGCTATATTTATTTGCTTAATATTTTGTGTTTCCTTGCACAGTTTTAAGCTTACAAAGAAATAAATATCGACACGTAAGGATAACAGTTTCATCAAAATTTAAGGAAACATCAGTGCCTTGGAAGCTAAGTCTAGAGGTACTGCCACTACACACACTCTGTAAGAGAATTCAACACAAATTGATGTGAACAGAAAAAAAATCCAATACACAGACACAAAAAGCAAGGAAGTCTTTTTTCCATAAGAATGCAGGTATACCTAGTCACAGTTACAGCGGCTCCATTTTCTAGGCTTCCTACATAACTTGAAAACTAAGCAGCATACAGGTAAAGTAACGTGTCAGATGTCCATTGTCAATACAAACACACACACATTTGCATTCATTCACTCACCGACTTCACCTTGTGCTGACACCTCTGATGTTCTTTTTTCAGTGGTGCCCATTGATAGGACGAGGGGTAATGGGCACACGCTTGAACATAGGAAGTTCCGTCTTAACATGAGGAGGAACTTCTTTACTTTGAGGGTGGTGGAGCACTGGAACAGGCTGCCCAGAGAGGTTGTGGAGTCTCCCACTTTGGAGACACTCAAAACCCGCCTGGACGCTGTCCTGTGCAACCTGTTGTAGGTGACCCTGCTCTGGCGGGGGGTTGGACTAGATGATCTCCAGAGGTCACTTCCAACCCTGACTATTCTGTGATTCTGTGGTTCTGTTCCATGTCCCTGTTTCTTTACCAGGCATTGAATAGTATAGGATATCTTGATGCATGCTCAAAAACTATTAGCGTACAGACCCCATCAAATCAGATACTTCAAAAGTAAGAGCATAGATTTTCTTCTCATAGACAATGAAGGAGAAACTGTGATAATAAGCTAACTAAGGGACAAAGTCACAGATTTAGGGGAGAGAGGGAAGACATTGTATAGGTTAAAAAATCACCCACAAGAAATCATGGTATATAAAAATAGGAATTAAATGCAACATTAGAAAAAGTGTACAGAGTTCCAGCTCTTAAGTTTTATGGCATGATAACGTTGGCTCCCGACAACAGAAAAGAGCGGTGACTTGGCCAGCCCCAGGTGCAGCGTGGCTCACTCCCATTTTCCTCCTGCCTCCCCTGAGAGACCACACACAATGAAAGCAGGGTTGGACATTTCTCCCCTGGCTGTGCAAAGGTCCCCTGAGCACAGCTGCTGTAATCACCTGCCACTGCTGCTGGGGCCTGCCAGGGAGCAACGGGAGGGAAACTCTTCCTACAGCTTCACTAGGGGCACTCCTCAATTCAGATCAAGTTTAAATCGATCTATATTATGCCAAGGAGATGCTGAACCAGAATTATTCCTGAAGTTGTAGAAAATATGACCTAATAGAAATTGTTTCTCCACTGCTTGGGGATTCATCTTGCTTCCTTTTTCCTTCCTTAGGTGAAAGGGTTTGGATAAACGTGGCAAATACAACTCTCTCTCCACTCCCTGAAACACAGCAGAACGTGCCGTACCAGACCGCTCCTGTGGAAGCCTGGTCCTGCTGGACCTACGCGTGAGTTTCAGAACCACTGTACATCCATGACTTTGCAGCCCTTCAACCTGTACCAGAAAAGACTCGGCAGCCCTTCTGCTGTTTAAGGCTTTATGTTTCAATCCCTGCCATCTACCAACAGTGAGTCTTACTCCTGCCTGTGACAGGGTTTATAAGGTTTGGTTTTAGTTTCATCATGGAAGTTTAATTACTCGGATACATTGTGCTTAGCAGGGGGCACACAGATTAGGAGAGAGTGTCTGAAGGGCTACAGGAAAATGCACAATAGACCTGACCCAAGAAGACCCCAAAACAATGGAACTGAAAACCTCAGTGTATTCTGAGGGCAGAAGCTCAACTGCAGTTGCCTGTGTGCTGGCTGTGTTATTACTGTCATTCAGATGTGCATAAAAACGTGGTTTATGTTCTGTCTCTACCGCCGTGGGTCTCGTGACTGTATGGAGATACATCAGTGATGATACCTCTGTAGTGATGAGACGTGTCTGTGAAAGGTGAAGGCAAAGGACTACATTTGTGCAATGCAATCCAACCGCGCATAGAGTGGGGAGGTTATACCAAACGTGAGCACACTGCAAAGGGCTGCACACGTCCCCCGCCATTCCCCCCGCGCTGAGTTCAAACCCCCATTAATCTGCTCGCTACTCTCAGCTCACAAC